>KE605809.1:9946-21368 GCA_000444245.1 Botryllus schlosseri
TTTTTTTTTTTTTAGTCAACCGACCGCAAAGTGGGAAAAATTTACCGGTTTCTGGGAATTCTACTCCGGTTTTGTATCTTGCAAATTTCTGAAAAAGTGTCCTCTTTTTGCATTTTCAAAATATGGTAAGCCTATACTAAGGTATGCTGATAGGGTTATCATACGTCCTCCTTTAGGAGAATTTGTCCTCCATTTTTTAGGAATTTTGGTCGAATTTATAGAAAAATTCGACTGAGATGCCGTAAATCAGCACCGAAGTGACGCTCCGGATGATATTTCGGGAGCTGAGCGAAAGTTGACCTTTATTTTATTTTAGTCAACCGACTACGAAGTGGTAAAAATTTACCACTTTTCAGGATTTTCCGCCGGTATTCTGTGTTTGAAAATTTTGAAATACTGTCCTCCTTTCCCGATTCCAAAATATGGTAACTCTAGTGTTAGATGATTGGATGGTACGGTGTGCGTTAAAATCAGGAATGCATTGCTATACAAACCCTCACATTCCGAATAATTGATGACTGTTGTTTATGGATAAGCTTGGCTTCATTCACTTCTTATCAGTGCAGCACACAAATCAACATATCTTTCAATAACAACGTTCCGCATCCTTGTGTTGTCAAAGCCAACACTTTCACCTTCTTGAATAATTAATACTCACATAAGATTCTTGATTAACACACAGTCATATCGGCCTGGGTAGCCAACTGCGGGGTGGCTCTTAGGTAGGCTTACCATACGTCCTCAGCTCAGAAGTGACGCTCCGGCGGTTATTTCAGAGTGAAAAACGGTGATTTGAGCTCTGGGTGGAAAAATAACCTTTTTTTTTAGTCATCCACCTAGCAATGCGGAAAGAAAAGCGGTATTTTGAGCTCTGAGCGGAAAAGATGACCTTTTTTTTTTAGTCAACCGATCACAAAGTGGGAAAAATTCACCGGTTTTGAGAATTCTTCGGTTTATCAAGTCTCAAATTTCTCTAAAAGTGTCCTCTTTTTAGATTTCCAAAATATGGAAAGCCTAGCCTAATCACGACGTAATTTGCGGCTGCGACAGTGTATAGCTATCGCTTTCAAATGTCCAGCGCGTGTATTGGGTTGTAATCCTAAATGCAGACGACAGACGATTAAAATGATATTGAAATGGCCGATGGCTCTACCCGGTTAGGAAACCTTCAGCGGTAGCAAACGTGATCAGACATGGGGTAATCACGATTAGTAATCGTAATCGATTACGACGATTACAGCATTTTCAAGTAATCGTAATCGCAATCTATTACATTCGAAAAAAATCCAAAGTAATCGTAATCGTAATCGACTACTTCACATATCTAATCGATTTCTTTGTGAAAGAACGATTACTTTTTATTTGTACAAGGACTATGACATAATCGAACATTCGTGAACAAGGAAGAGATATTATACCAGGTTATTGATAGCGCAAACGTCTGATTTTCAAACGCCACAGCTCATTATTACGTCAGAAGTATTAGCTTTGCTCGTCATTACGTATGAAGTATCGACACGTAGTAAATAGATATTCGATGTACATTGTTGTGTGATTGTAAGAAGAGTGTAAGGCTGTAAGCCATGCTGTATATCAGGTTATCAATACACTCCAGACGCCACTACCTCGCAGCAAGATAATATTTGAAATTTTGTACTCGTCAAATAAAACATTACGATGGTTAAAATAAACAGTTGCTGACCGAGCCATTCTTTGCCGTTTCTCGTAACGGAAGCTTGCAGTATCTGTGTATTAAGTGGAAGGTAGAATTTAATGTTCACTTTATCTTATTCTCATATGACTCTACTTGAAACAGGCGCCAATCGTTATTTCACAATTCTTCACTCGGCATTTGAACCTGTCGCCATAGCCATCCGCTTATACACGATGTTAGCGTGGGCTGTAGGTACAATCAGGAACAAAGTAGCAATTCGTCCCCCACTACAAACGTTGGTATTGGCAGAGTTGTAACCAAGTCAGAATGTTTCGAGTCTCAAGTCAATCTCACTTTTATAGTTTTGACTCGAGTCAAGTCAAGTCATTTTCAATTGAACCCCGAGTCAAGTCCGAGTCCAAGTAAGCTTGTATAGGGACGAGTCCGAGTCATAGTGTTTGACTCGAGCCCAAGTTCAAGTCATTACGTTCACTGATCAGTTTTCAGTTCAATCCGGTTCAACCCACTTTTTTCAACTCTGCTCGAGTGTGAGTGATTGGCTCGTATACATAATACAGTAATTTTTATCAGTTTTCACAGTTTTCGGTCCTATTTCCAAGTATCAGGACTGATAGACGAAATACAAATAATGCGGTAACTGTACTATTCTTCGAAGTTACAATGAAATGTCTGTCTTGCCCGTCCTAGTCTCGAGTCATATGACTTGGTTCAAGTCATGCATTTGAAAAAATGAATCGAGTCAAGTCTATTCACCAAAAAATCGCGTCTCGAATCGGACTCGATTCATTACAACCCTGCGTATTGCCGGGCCCCCATAGGGTGGTCAGTTTTCAAGTTGATGACTGAATTTTGTCAATAATATTGGTAATTTTCTACATTTTTTCTACATTGTTGGGTTATATTTTTCATCTGAACAGCCACACACAATGCACAATGCGATAAGACACAATGCGATGTCATGAACAGATAGGAGGATGTCGAACGACACGCTTCAGTAGCGATCCTTTACTCCTCGGCCTAGAGTGCCCGATGTCACAGTTCTTTTTCGATGTTGATCTTCTTTGAAGCCGGGACCCTTTCTACTAGTTCTTTCCATTCCTTGTGAGTGCTTTCTTTCGTCGGGTCTTTTACTGGGCTTTTTGTCGCCGTAAGAACGGCAACAATTGCATTATATTGCTATTCATTCAGATTTACCAGTAGAGCTGGGGGCCCGTAATTCATAATTATAACTAGAGCCCGACCGATTATCGGTTCGCCGATAATATCGAGTCGATATCACACTTTGAAAGAATTATCGGTATCGGCCTTGGGAGGTGAAAAAAATCGGCAATTTTCGTGACGTCACAACATGGTGGTAGGTAGTCAGAAACCTACAATCATTGACCGCTAGACTGGGAATATTGCTGTATTTCATATAGCTTACACTTTCAAAGCGTCCACATGCAGCCTTTCTAGTTTATTTCATGTTAGAGTATGACAATGGCTGTAAAGCTGTTGATATAAATGCTCTGTAGTTTTGAAAATGTGCCTTTTGAGGTAGATTCTACCTTATTTGAATATCGGCTGAATATATCGGCGTTATCGGTGAATGTGTTAGATATCGGTTTTATCGGTATCGGCCCAAAAATCCGATATCGGTCGGGCTCTAATTATAACATCTGGTAGTTGTTATAATTACTTTATTGTATGTTGTTAATTCGTGACCCCCCGTCTCTTATATAATCAGAACATACTGTAGTCGCCCAAACGTAGCAGACTAAAAGAAAAAACTGGTGAGACGCACACACAAATTGTCATGTCTTCATTCCTCTGTGGGTGTCACGGGTGCCATTTGCATTGTGGGGCTTAGATTGGAAGGACCGGACTATTCGCCACACCCATCAAGCGCGGCTATTGACAATGGACACATACCCAAAGTTTCGGCCAAGGTCATTCTTTGGTAGCACACTTTGTGGAGTTGCGTATTGGTCGAAATTGCGTATGTCTTATGTTGTATCGTGGCAGGGTAATGACCTCCACCGAAATGCCTATTCCTAAAAATTATGCATGCTTTAGTTTTGAGGGGGAGAGGTACGCATTTCAAAATCAAGCTATTTAGTGACATTAAATCGCGAAGCTCCAAGACAATTGTTAAGTTAATTAACTCTCTTGAAAATACTCCATAATAATTTATGTTGATTTACGAACTACTTTTAAGTCCTCTTAGAGCTCGCTCCTGGTCTTATTGGGGAGTTTGGGGTGCGGCAGTTATGGACCTGGCAAGAATGTAAATCGTTGGGTGCGACGAATAGTCCCCTATAGAGTTGGGAAATGGGTGCAATATGACGTAACAAGCAAATGACGTATCATTTATAAAGAAAGCTGTTAGCTCATTAGACCTTTTCATCGCAATCCTTATATTGTCTTCCTATATCTCTTCTAAGATTAGTTCTAAGAAGCAAAACAAATGTAATCGTGAGTAATCGTGATTACGTTTAAAATGTAATCGTAATCGTAATCGACTACTTCCAGATTTTGCTGTAATCGTAATCGTAATCGTAATCGCGAGATTCACGAGTAATCGTAATCGCAATCGATTACATTCATGAAGTAATCACCCCATGTCTGGAAAAGTTAAAATCAGAGAAGGACTTGCGTCCCGGAATAGTGACTTGGTAATCCTACGGAAGCAACAATCTATGACACTGCCATGGGAATAGTGATATTTCAAAAGCCCGTAGCTTGCGTTGCCCAAGGTACATAGATATCTAATCAGGTCTGTATGGAAAACATTGGCATTCTGTGGCCCCCGTGACGTATATTTGGTTACATCCTTGGTGTTGTTTGTTCGCTTTATCAATGTTATTATCGGGAGCGAGAGAGGTAGTGCATGGTACGTTCCACAGCTGTACCACCACTGGATTCTTCGGCGATTCGTCATTTCTATTCCAGGGGTTCTTTACTAGGGGTCCGTAGCCCCTTCGTGGTACGAAGCACCTCATCAGGGGGTACGAGATGCGTTGTGGAAATAGGCCTATATGCTGTGGAATATTTTCTGAGCCAATTTATTCAACTGGAAAATATTCTTCGCGCTACTCGCGATTTCATGTGAATGGGCTTTCTGATTTTTATATAGGTACCATCAGAAATTGTGTTGAAATTATACAGGGGGCACGGGAAATCTATTTTATCCAAATATTTGAAAAATTTTTCGTGCCAATAATAGTAAATTACATTTTCCACGATATTTGTGGAAGCCTGGCTGCAAGGTGCCGAAAAATAAGGCCTACTTGGATATTATACATTGAATATCCCTATTATAATAGGGCTGCGGCCCGCGGCGACATCAAAATGAGGAAATTGGCCCGCGAACCCATTTGAGTTTGAGACCTCTGCTCTATACATTGTACAGTTAAGATTTCAGATATAGCATAGGTTGGGAATTACATCCCTTTCGTGAGCGGAATTGCCACGACAGACAAATTGCTAATAAACCAATGATGATGACAGCAGGGCGATACGGACCCTGCCCGACGGTAACAAGTTGAACCTATTTTATTCGCCATTGGTCCTTCTGCGATGATCGTGAATATACATATTGCAATTTTGATAACTGTCAACGGTAATTTCGCAACAAAAGTCTCTATGCACAATCCACTTCTTTAAACTAGTCTTTTGATTACGTCTGAGACCTTACGTTGTATTTGTAATCGGGTATGAATTCATGCCATTACTTATACTTGTACCTGAGAACCAAACCGTGTATTTTGACCACCCCTGAATATAACCAATGAACCTTACAACAAAGGTCTAACATAGTAATGGTTTCCAACCTTTTTCGACTCATCGCCCCCTTAGCAAGCTCGACACAAATTTTCTCCCCCATATTTACTGATCCGATAAAGAGGACATTTAAACGGGAAATTTATTCACCTAACTCTGATCGCTGATGAATGAAGGTCATTTTTCCGAGTATTAGGTACTAGGTGAACCGGTTTCCGCGTCACTTCCCGTTGAGTTTACCTTTTTTCGCGTCATATGCAGAATGAGCCGGCTTCAAGTGCATTTTTTACCGTATTGAGTCACATTTTCGCCCCCTTGTTTCTCAAAATCGCCCACGTTGGGAGCTACTGGTGTATAGACATCAACCAAACGAAGCACCGACCGAGATTCTAGTTAAGATCAGCAAATACGAATATATGCGAGGTGTGTAAATTTAAAATATTCCAACATACCAGTTCTTTGACGGATTTTTCGACATTTTTCCGGTTTTCCAACACAATCTCGAGTTTGTGTAGCTTGTGAGCCGTATATACAATGAATATCATCGACGGAAGTGCCGTGAACAGAATTTGAAGCATCCAATATCGAGTCTGAAACGCGTTTGTTTGGTAACAATGGATATAACTGCAATGGGCTGGAATCTACCATTTCGAAATATGTTTACCATACCATCGCAAGGCTGAAAGCGATCTGTTAATACAATTAGGTTTTATTGGCGGTGATCTCTATTTTATACGACTTCATACTTCGCCCTGTTCACCAACCCACTGTAACCTGGGCATGATGGTAATATGGCGTATTGCAGGGGTTCTCAACTTCCCTCGTATAACGGGCCGCATTTTCACACTAAAAGACGCTGCGGGCCGCAGAACATTATCACCATGTATTTGTGGGCTACTATTAAATTTAGGCCTATTTATCAGTCTTATTCGGGCATTTAGTACATTTTTATGCATTCTGAAGCATTAATGGAGAGCGTTCGTAAGTTTGCAGTTGCTGTTTTTTTGTGAGAATATCGCTCTTCAAGTGGCGCAAGTAAATCCCTTCATGGAGCGTACATTCCATTCGTTGCCATGTCGGTATAGTATATGCACCCTTCAAACCCTTCCACCACCAGAGAACCGAATTCTCTGTTTCAATGCGTGAGCGAGCAAGTATAAAATTACGGTGACTTTTTCGTTACTGAGGTCATTATCACTTTGAGCTCTCAGTGATATGAGAAGAATTGAGACGTTGGGGGTCATTTCTGAGCAAATCAATCAACTATCCTCCTTTCCTTCCATGGCTGGAACCCTACACCAATAGTTTTTAGAAGTCAGCTTTGTCAAATTGATGTCCTGGTCCCCTTCGCACGTTTGCCCCGTCAGCATTTCCTCTGGAAATATGCCCATGCTCACTCTGATAAAAAGNCTCTGGATAATTAGCTATGCAATGTGTGTGCACTGTTTGCATCGATGGATAGGTCCAATGCTAGGCTAAAGTAGTCTACGTGNCAACGTGTTACAGAACATGCGATAAAAGATCGACTGATATCGTTNTTACTCTTCTGGTGACTGTTGAATCAGACAACTGTAGCTTCGAAATTTGTCAGGTGATGTAAGACTTGCTGCTAAGTTCCGGAAACAGCGAATATTCGCACAGTACGTTAAAGTTTTATTGAAGTCATACNTTCTTTAGCAGATTCTTGGGTTTAGCGATATTCCAAGCAATTTTGAACNATGCGTCTGTCATACGTCGTCGGCAATTTTAAAAATGNNTCGAAATATGGATTGCTGGGCTTGAAACCAAGCTAGCAACGTTTTCTCTAAGATCAGGCGATATGTATAACTCCAGATGAAACTATCGTGCTATCATTTGAAGCTTCTAGGCTAGGCTNGTTACAACAACTGTTCTTCGACAAATGTCACACATCGGTCTTCCATAACAATACGGGGCCAGTAGTGATTATACTGAAAGATGTCGCGGGCCGCAAAAGAATCGTCTGTGGGCCGCGGGTTGAGAACCCCTGGCGTATAGTATGGAACGAAATTTCGGTATGGAATATGGAAGAGTGCAAGTACGGTATGGAATGGAAATTTCCCAACTATATGGTATGAAATGTTCTTTCCATACTTCCATAGTTTTTCCATACTTTGGCAGTTTTGCCAGAATCATGACAATGACCCTATACTTTTGATTTGACAAATTGATTGCATACCTCAGAAAATCGCTCACTGTCGATGTTCATATCCCAAATTGAGATTTATCACTCACCAACCCCGGTCGACATCTATTTGAAGATCACAAAGTAGCGCTACGCGCATATGAAAGAAAATAATATTAATATTGAATATTCAAATCAAATCAAATCTAAATATCGTAAAATCGAATGATATTCGACCGCTGTCGCGTTGCAACTTGCATTTCGCTTATCGTAACCTCCACTCCGTTAACTACCAAGGGAGTTTTAAAATCGGAGATTCTGAAAATGTAAAAGTTACATGAATATTTTTATATATTTGTTGAACTTGGAAATAATTTTCTGCGCTTTGGTAGGATGATCATCACGCAATATCTATTTGACATAACCATCATTGTAATTCAAAATTATGTAGCTTGTCTTGGAGCGACGTTACGATATGCCGGCCTCCCACACGCATTAAACTTGATGAAATTTGGTTATCTCTGATAAAAGAATTGGCACCCTGATCTTGGCTAATGAATCCAATGTGAAGCCCACAGATTGGCGGGAAAATTGACATTTGATCCGCTGTATCAAAATGACTGGAGTGGTGTAAATTTATATTCTAAGATATATTCTAATGCAGTGGTTTCGAACCGGTGGCTAGTTTAGTGGTTTATAGTCGGGTATAGACTCACTTGTAAAATAAATCACATTATTAACCTCGTTTATTAAAAGTCTGTATGAAATGCCGATCGTATCTCTAATATTTAGGCCTATTAGCTCATTTGCAATTCAGCAATTCGTAATATTAGTAGGGCTGGGCTAGTGCGGAGCATGAGCCGGATTGGATATCCAGCCGAATTTTTCAATTTTGGCCGGACCGGATCGGAGCCGGATCAGTACTTTTTTGATAAGGCCAGAATCTTTATCGATAAGCATGACGTTTGTAACTAAATAAATGCCAACCAACCACACGCAAGTAACCGTCAAGTCAGTCCAAACATAAACGAGCCATATTTAAAAATTCACGGAACCACCGTGCCGTGTTGGACAGGATTTCCTGCCGGACTTTTTCATTTTCGGCCGGAGCCGGATTGGAGTCAGATCAGTACTTTTTCCTGATACGGCCGGAGCCGGATCGGAGCCGGACCGGAGAATTGACAAACCAGATCGGGGCCGGACCAGAGAATTTGTCGATTCGCTCCGCACTAGGCTGGGCACAATGATTCGAGTACTCGAATCTGAATCAAGTATTAATGTTAATGATTCGAGTCGAGTAGTAAAATATGATTTTTTCGAGTACTGAAATTATACGCTCCTCGCCACTGAAAGCTCATTTATCAACGAGAATTATAGTTTCGATACTAATTTTCACTGTTAAAGTCTTGAAATCTTGATTGGCCGTATCCTAGCATACGAAACATATAGTACAAAGCTACGAACGTTACTGGAAATAGCACATTTCCGAAGTCATGATCATCCCACAACATTGTCACCAAGTGCAATGAAATCGGTATGGTCGAAAAAATACCAAAGTATCTTCGATGCGATGGATAACGGGCATTATATTCTTTGTGGTCGCATAAAAGGTACATATTTGAACTTTGACATATTACATTCTGTTATGACGTCATCACGAGTGATACTCGATTACTCGACTCGACTCGAAGCATATTACGCGATTTAGAATCGAATCACTCAGGTACTCGATTTTGCCCAGCCCGAATTATCAGTGCCTCCAATTAGCGAGAATCGATTGGACAGCGGCACGCGATCTCCCGCATATACGTTGTTATTTAGTCGCATGCGAAATTGTGTGATTGAAATCACCTGATTCGTTTTAATAAGAGTTCATATGTATGTGAATAATATGTATTCAGAGAGACCGCGGACTCGATTGTCATTGTCATAGGACTGTTTTCTGAATTTGAATTTAGCCCTGCAAATTGTTTTACAACAGATTGTGATCGATACGATGCATTATGAGCAAAAATAAACACAATCAATTATGACGTATATACGGATGAATCAAAGCAAAGAGACGGCCTGTTCTTGCATGCTTACATGCGGTGTCGTACTTTTCTAGTGACTTCGTTACTGTGATCACAAATTTTTCTAAACCAGTGCAGGTGATCTTGCTACTCGATTTTCCTAAAAGCTTTAAAAGTTCATTCAACAAATCCCGAAAGGTTTCATGACACTGCTTCGATGGTCCCTCATAATGACCACTTGTATGAGAACTACAGTTTATAGCTTAGCTATACTGTATACAACACTGATGTGTTGTATCTCATGTTCGTTTAAAACGCGAGTAAAACCAGTAGGCCTGCCCCTAAATGCAAGCTTACCAGAGAAATCGGGCTGTATTCGTTAAAACAAACGTTCGAACAACCAGGTGATAGCGTGTTGCATACAAATTCTTCTTGAGAGTCGTCCCACACATCATCTGAATGCATAAATCCATGAATTTGTCGGTTATAGGCTTATTCTAGGGCAAGTTTTTACAGCTTTTGCAACTTTTTTTACAGCTTCTGGAAGCTTCGTAAATACTCATAATGTATGTAGTATGGTGTTTAATCTGTTTGAAGGAGTTTTATGTTGCAACTTTTTGCAACTTTTGTCTATATTTTTCATGCAACTTTTTTCTGCAGCTTTTATCAAGTATTGCGCAAAATATGCTATAAAACTATAATAAAGACTAAATTAATGGATTTCAAGTGACAATGCGGCCCACCATAGGCGCCGGACGCAGGTATACTGGTTACTGGGTATGCCGTGTTTACCTAGCAATTTTTTCGGATATGCGGCATATCCACTATTCCGTTAGTCATGAAACTTCCTGAACTAACTGGTAAATTGTGCGAACCCTATGTAAATGAAAATGTAACCACGATCGATTGAATAGCGACGGAAGAAACGGAACAAGCAGACACCATGCAAATTTTAACCTGCTGGAACCTTTCGAGTGTCTCATACCCTCATGATTTCAAAAAATTGTATAAATACAACTTCTGCAACTTTTGCTAAAATTAAAAAAATAAATGCAACTTTCTCAGCTTTTTAGTGCAACAAAAACTTGCCCTAAATTACATTTTGTGAAACCTCCTATACTACAGGTGATTGATGCATGGTCATGGTCAATGGTCATTGGTGAAAGCAATGCTGAAATTGGAAGTTCAAGTAATGCCGAATAGGCCTACAAAACCATACTTCTATGGACCTAAACATAGCGTTGTTCAGCTCTTGCTGATATGAGTTGGTAAAATTACATTTGCGCTAACCTAGAGGTTACCGGCGTGGGCGATAACACCCCCAGTGGGCGATTTCGAGAAAAAAGGGGGCGATTTTGAGAAAAAATGGGGCGAAAATAGCAAAGGGGGTCACTGGGGGAGGGGGGAGAAATATCAGAACGTCCTGTGAGATATATTTAATTAACACGGCCAAAAATACACGTGAAGACGGCTTGTTCTCCATATGACACGAAAGTTGACTAAAAAATGGTCAACTCGAAACTATAGACGCGCAAACCGGTTTTCCGAGCACCTACTCGGAAGAAATGATCCTTTTTTAGTCAATTCACCAGCGACCAGAGTTAGGTGAATAAATTTCCCGCGTATATGTCCTCTTTTTCAGATCCGTAAATATTGGGGGGGCAGAAATTTGTGTCGAGCCTGATAAGGCGGCGATGATTCGAAAAATTTCGGGAACCACTGCGCTAAGCGCAACGGCTTACGTGTATTGCAGGTATACGTATGTTACGTTACAGTGGTCGGGAGCCTATGGCTCGAGAGCCAATGGCTCTTTTGGGTATAAGACATGGC
>ATSW01009558.1:0-17006 GCA_000444245.1 Botryllus schlosseri
ATCAAGTATTGTGAAAAATATGCTATAAAACTATAATAAAGACTAAATTAATGGATTTCAAGTGACAATGCGGCCCACCATAGGCGCCGGACGCAGGTATGCTGGATATGCCGCGTTTACCTAGTAATTTTTCGGTTATGCGGCATACCCACTATTCCGTTAGTCATGAAACTCCCTGAACTAACTGGTAAATTGTGCAAACCCTATGTAAATAAAAATGTAACCATGATCGATTGAATAGCGAAGGAAGAAACGGAACAAGCAGACGCCATGCAAATTTTAAACTGCTGGAACCTTTCGAGTATCTCATACCCCCGTGATTGCAAAAAATTGTATAAATGCAACTTCTGCAACTTTTGTTAAAATTAAAAAATTAAATGCAACTTCTTCAGGTTTTTAGTGCAACAAAAACTTGCCCTAGAATAATGCTTGAAAGTGACGTTCTGTTTGTTTACTCCGACGTTTGTATGAGCTTGAACTCAAAGCAGCATGTCTGCATTGTATGCTACCACACCATCGTAGAATCGTTATTATCATATTTTAATGCGTTACCATGGTTAAATTACAAAGCAAATCAGGCAGTAGATGCGCAACCCCGACCAAGAGTTATTGCGAATCAACATCAAAGTTGGAAATACGACCCGAGTGAAATCAGGATTCTGTTTTATAGGACAGGATTGAATCCAGATCTCGACAAACTCAGAATCAAACACCTCAATTCTAGTTGAATATACAGAATACCTAAATCCAGCGCGAAATGCATAATCTGCCACAGACTACAAAGTAGAGGCCGGCTTCGCAAATCAGATGTTTCCTGTCATATCTTGATACCACACAGATTACTGATAACTATTTGACTTTTACGTCTATTCTGGCAATAACTAGAGTGCGATTTGACCTCCAACGAAAATATGTCTCAAATAGTTCCAGTTCCGCGGTCCGATATGTGACCGATTACAGAATGTCATCTTATCATTCGCAAACGGAATTACTTGCTTTTAAACGAAAATTTCTCGAGAATAAATTCTAGTCTACAGTACAGTACGGTGCTTCCCAAACTTTTGCTAGTACCATTTCGAGCATTTTCTACTGGGCCACTTACTACCTCGTCATATCGACTAGAACTGGGGTAATTAACTCGAACGTGCTAAAGGCCGCTGTTTTAGTCTGATCACAAGTTAATAGTACCGAGAGCAATTTGTAACAAATGGTTTGCTGCGACGGCAAGATTTAGTACGGAATCTTTCGAAATTGCGGCATGTTTTGATAATTTATAAGTCCCAGAACAACAGATCGCGCGAAGCGTACGAAACTTTTTCAGGGATTTGCTATATTTTCTATTATTTATTGTTCTTGCATTCGTTATAAAATCAGCTTCATGAGTTTCTGAAAGTGTAAGTATCTCACTCGGCTTGCCCCGCGGTTGTACGACTGATTAATTTCAACGACCCACCGTAATTGAGCCGCGAGCAATCGATCATACTATATTGCTTGTACCATTAGGTATGTATGTATATTGGAGTAATGGTGCTTAGCAGCTACGGCCTTGTGCACCAGACCAGAGTGTCGTAGGCTTGTGCATTCCATTCTCTTGCTACATTATAGGTGCCTCTCGGTGAGGAAAACATAATCAATCACAGGCAAAATTGTGTAAGGGTTGCCGAGAAGTGACACAATGTCTATGGGCATATGGTTTCGTAGTGCTATGTCCTTAAAATAGTTACGCTGTGAGCTATATCGAAAACATTGTAACAAGAAGGGCTCAACCGTCTCTATAACGCCACATGTTGCACAAAGGCCATCGTCGTGACATCCAATTCCATGTAGGTGCCCGTTGCGTTTGAAATGCCCAATCTGAAGCCGTCACAATATTGCTGTTTCCCTTCTTGGTAGTCCCAGTGGCTGCGAGATACCATGTGCGGCGTGAATTCGCTTGTAGATACTTTCGGAATCATTCGTACAAATTCGTTTTTCCTCTTTCGCGAGTCAGTTCTTTGATAATTATTTTGGCCTCTTGTAGGGAGAGTGGGATGTCAGTGGATAATCGTTGTGTTGGACACGTAGCCGCTTCCTTGGCGAGTTTATCGGTTATACCGTTGAATTCAATCCCGCAGTGACTTAGAATCCAAATAAATGTAATATTTATCCCAGCACGATCAAGATATCTGCACGAAATTAAAATCTCATCGACTATAGCGCGTGCATTACTGGTTTTACGAGTTTTGAGCATAGATAAGGCGCTTAAACTATCTGATAAAACTGCAATGCCACAGGTCCGTATGGATCCTCGGCGCACAATATCAACTATCCAATTAAGACTCTCGTTTATAGTGACTAATTCTGCTGTTAGGATCGATATCCTGATACTAAGGGAGGATTTATGCGAAACCTTGAATGATTTAATATAAAAACCGGCGCCACAGCCATTTACAGTCTTTGAACCGTCCCTATAGACGTGTAATCTATCCCTGTAGTTCGCGTATATATATTCTTCACTGGCTTGTTTGATGATTTCTGGGTGAATGATTTCTTGATCTCTCGTGAAAGGCCTATGTCTATAGTGCCGACTAGATAGCGTAAGGGTGAAGCGTCCGGCTTCTTGATCGGTAGGTCGTGGGTTCGATCCCCGGCCGGGTCAGACCAAAGACCTGATTAGTAACGATGGTATCCATGACTTCCCTGCTTGGCGCTCATGCATTACTGGGATAGCATGGACGGGTGGTGCAAGACTTAGAGAGCCGTAAAGGCTATATCTTCACTTCCTTGTCCAGCGGCATATGCACATCATGCACTCATGGTATGCATATGCACAGATTGTGTGTATGTGTATCAGGAGCCGGTGTATATGCCGCCAAAAACATCAAGGACAAAAATAATCCACGTCCTTTCCTTTCCTTATAGTACATCCAGGATTTTCCCAAGGGGCCATAGTCGATGGTCTTATTTTCTCAATGTGGAGATCTACGAGCCCGTTTGTTGAATGCATATGAAACGTAATAAAATTCGCAGAATCTGGGAAGATTTCTTGCCAGGCGTCTTCGACCAGGGCTTCACAAGTGTTGTTATTTTGTAACAGTATTAAATAGTATATTCATAATGAAATGAACCCGAATATTTTCGGCTGACACTCGTCAGGGGTAATCGTCAGCAACTAGTAGAGAATTGGAAAGAACATTGTATATCAACAATCGTATCACTCTACTAGTTGCTGACGATTACCCCTGACGAGTGTCAGCCGAAAATATTCGGGTTCATTTCAATATGAATATACTATTTAATTGTATATTGAAGTTCTGTACCTCCAAGAAGCTCTTGTAACAGTATTGATGCGCGGAAACGCAGCTGACTTCCCGTTGTCCGAGTTGCTCAATAGAGCACAAAATCTCATAAATGAGCCTATGAACAGGATACAAGTTGGAATTACTAATACAAGTACTTGAGAGTACTTGAACAGTCTGACAGAATGAGAAATTTGTTTGACGAGGATCGGTTTCTGGAGATCCAGTTCAGTGCTTGGTCGATCGCTAGGAGCTCGGTCGACATGACCGAATGATCCATTGAACAGGCCTCAGATATTGCCACATCAAGCGACGGGACGCATAAAGCCACTCCACCACCAACTAGAGAGTTAGACCCGTCCATATATATAAGCACGTGCTCATCGCAATGGTCGGCAACATGACTCAAACAATCTGGTTGTAAGCTCCGAAAACGTCCCTTGAAGACCTCAATGCGGGAGAGACAAATCCACACTTGGTTTAGGCAACAACCAAGGTGGAGAAAAGGGTAGGCGGTACCTGTCCAATCTGAAACCATCGAATAGCGATGATTTAGTGAGCCAGTGTGCCAGTGCGCCAGTGAGAGCTCTCAGCAAACTAAGCATTTTGTTACATTTAGAAGAGATGTATAGTCGATATGTGCTTTGTATGATAGCCTCTTGTCAACAACGACGCCGAGATATTTAAATGTTTTCACAAACCGTATATTTGAACCATCCAGTTGGAGAGCAAGAGGAGGAATTTTCCTTTTATGTGTAAATAACATTGCGACGGTTTTGGATTTAGACAAGAGCATACCCCACTCGTCACACCATTCTTGTACGGAGTCCAGGGAACGCTGAATGGACGGAAGTAGATTTGGGATAGAGAGACCGCAGTCCCAAAGCAAGAGGTCGTCGGCGAAGAGTGCATGGGAGGTGTTGACCAATAACGAGGGGTCGGCCATCATGACTGCAAATAGCAAAGGACTGATGACACTACCTTGTGGCAGGCCATTTTCTAAGTTATGAACGTTGGATAGTGAACTACCGACTCGAACTTGGAAGGATCGGTGTGACAAAAAATTCCTTATCCAAAGCAGCGTTTGCCCTTTCATCCCAATCTCCGTTAGTTTGAACAGGAGACCGTTGCGCCAGACCATATCATACGCGGATTGGATGTCTAAAAAGACTGCAATCACGGAATACCGATTGTTTACCGCTTTATACACGGTATCGTGAAGTTGCATGATGTTATCCAAGGTGCTGCGTCCATGGCGAAATCCAGACTGAGCGGCGTGGAGAGGGGACTTCGATTCCAAGTGCCATCTCAAGCGCCTCATTACCATAACTTCCATTATTTTACATGCGCCTCGTTACCATAACTTCCATTACTTTACATAAGTGACTGGTCAGCGAAATGGGACGATAGGATTTAGCCGCAGCCGGGTCTTTCTCACCTTTAAATATGGGACAACACAACAGAGTGTTTCCAGGAGTCGGGAGGAAAGCCATTACTCCATGAAGAGTTGATCAAATGAAGTATATATGTTAGAGACTTGTCAGACAAGTGCTTCAACATGGGATAAGTGATATCGTCCAAGCCCGGAATGGTGTTTCCTCGAGACGAAATGGCCGATTTCAGTTCGGCCATAGAAAAGGACCGTTGATGACATCATTGTTACGTGCTGAGAGACAGGTGATTCGGGAGGTTATTTGATCCTCAACTGCTTCCTTCCTTGTTCGGAATGCTGACGTATAATTGTTGTCACTGCTAACCGACGAAAAGTGTAAGGCTAGAGCGTCAACCTTCGACTTGTCGTCACCACCAGTAACGACGCCACCGACAGTGATCGGAGGTATGGTAATATAGGAACGAACACCAGAAAAGGAGCGAACTACCTTCCAAACTTTGAAGTAATTACTGGAATCATTTAGACTAGAACAAAAGTTTTCCCAACTTTTCCTTTTGGAAGAAAGTGTGATTTTCCGGCATTCCGAGCGCAGGCGTTTATATTGGATGACATCATTTATGCAGAAACTTCGTTTCATTTCGAGGAAAGCAGCTCTCTTGCGTCTTACAGCCCTATATCGCAAGACGCATTTCCACCANGGCACANAAGGTTTTCGNTTCGACAAATGAGACTTNGGAATTGATGAATGCGCCGCGTCTATTTCACATTCTGAGAAAGTGTTGTTCAAAAAGTTTACATCTTGACAGTCGGANGATTCTAAGCTACTGTCGATTTTTGTTTCAAAGGCCACCCAANCCGCTCTGCGAAAATTCCACGAGTTTTTTCTGCTTGTTTCATTCAAAAAGTTTTCTTTGAAGGTAGTTATTACAAGAAAGTGGTCGCTTCCCAGTAGCCGATCCGTGACTTCGGTTCGGCACTTCGAAGATACGTCAGCTGATGCGATAGATCAGGGCCGGCCAACCCGTGGCCCGCGGGCCAGATGTAGCCCGCGAGATGGTTTTGTGTGGCCCGCGAGGTAATTTTAGAAATTAATAATATTACCAAAAATGGATTGCCCAGATTGTGAAATTGCATGGCCAACCAAAACATTTGATTAGTCTGGCCTCAACACTTGGGATGTGACGACTAAAATGTCAGCTCCGACGCATTGGCAGATCCATGGGCCAGTCAAATTTTGGTAGATATTCGTACATTACAATAAAGCAGAATATTCTGCGGTAGATCTATCTACAGTAAAATGTTCTTCACGCAATTATATGTTGTCACTCGATTTCTTGCTTTTAATATTATTACCCCCTCCTGAAAATGAAAGAACGCCTAATGTACCAGATTACGTCTAATTATGATTGCAATTACGAGGGAAAGTGTCGTCCAACATGCGACCTTGCATTTACGCTCGCAAAAAGACCGTCGACGATGAAACATAGGCATAAATTTATCGACGCATGTTGGCCGAAGCTTTCGATATCGATACGTCCAGACGGCCGAATAGTCCAGTTCTTGCAAACTGAGCCCAGCAATATACAGCAGACCCGCAATATACTCAAGTAACAATAATATTGACCTATAAACTTTTCGATATCGATACGTCCAGACGGCCGAATAGTCCAGTTCTTGCAAACTGAGCCCAGCAATATACAGCAGACCCGCAATATACTCAAGTAACAATAATATTGACCTATAAAATTTTTCGCGCTTCGCGCGGCTAGTGGCCCGTACCATGCTTCGTCGATGAAATGTGGCCCGTTGGCCGAAAAGGTTGGCCACCCCTGCGATAGATAAATCAAGTGGTAGCGAGTCGCGGTTTATAGCGTTGAGGCAATATTAATATGAGTTGGCGAGTTGCTATTCAACACAACCAATCCATTTTGGTCGCAAGCGTCAAATAAGAGGCGGCCCCGTCGGTTATTTTTTTTTTGCCCCAAGAAAGATGGTGGGCAATAAAATCCCTGAAGATTATTGAACGATGTGACAGCGATTCCAAGAAAACAAAGCACTCTCTTCTGAGACTGCGTTAGGGCTCATATAGACATTGCAGATGCGTAGGTGGCCGATGGATATACCCAACACTTCAACGCAAGATGGGGTGTCGAGTTGGATCTGCCATGCGTCGCGAGAAGAGACTCCCGCACAAAAATGGCCAGGCCACCGGAATGAAGTGAGTTGTCTATACGAAAGACCCGAAACCCCATCAACATAGGGGAATACTTATCGATGAGATGGGTCTCTTGAAGCAATATCACGTCAGGGGGATTTGGTAGGTTGTGGATATATTGTTTCAGCTCGGGTACTTTAGGATAAATACCTCTACAATTCCATTGGATGAAACGGTGAGCTTGATTAGGTATTTACTTTGGGAGCAAGAGCCGAAAAACCATGCTTAAAGCATGCTCTGGAAACGATTTCAAGCGCGTTGCATTGACCAGATTCGACAGCTTCTATCGTATACTCAACGATTCCTACAAGTAGGAAAAGTAACTTCGAATGATCAGGTGTGGATGGTCGACATGAAGACATAGGGCTATTCTCTTCAGAAAGGCTAACAACATTTTCTTTCGATGGGGTCTGATTGAGATGTCGCAAATCCCCGTCATTGGGGGCAGGAGCGGAAATGGTGTGTTTGCTGCGGATCAAACTGATTTTGATGCGCCGAGGTCGTCGGAAAGCTGTGGAGGAGTCGCCAGCGAGGACTTCAATAAAAGTTCTTTGATCCAAAGAGGTATCAACGGTGGCCGAGTTCAAAATGGCCTTCGCTTCAGAATAACCAACTTTGGTACGCTCCTTGATGATTTGTAGTTTAGCTTCGGTTTTGTATACGCTACAACCGCCACATGCGGCACTGTGAGTTTTTTTTGCAGTTGACGCAAAATTTCTCCTTGGTGCAAGAGAGATACTCGTGATCCTGACNACCACATTTACTACAGCATGCATGGCCTCTGCACAAACCCCGATGGTGGCCAAACCGGTTGCATTGGTGATAGCGTAGCGGTGGCGAGTTATAGGGCCTGGTCCTAAACCTAAGATACGAGTAGCTTACGCTGTCAGGTATCTTGTCAGAACGAAAAAGCAGGAGAACTGAGAGGGAGGGAGAGTACCCCTTTGTTTCTCCTCTCTTCACGCGCTTAACAGATGACACTCCTACGTTGGAAAGTTCTTCGACGAGTTCGGAGTCGGATATGCCTAGAGGTACACCCGATATAACTGCTCTGCTTCTGTAAGATCTGCTAGGATGCAGAGACGTTTTGACGTTGATTATACTGTCGCTCACTTTATCGGATAAGCTGCCACATTGTAATAGCGTTTGTACTTGCTTTGTAGTTTTACACGTTATCAGGAGATAACCTGAACGCAAGGGTCGACGGCCCTCATAGTCACCGATTACCGCGAAGAGCGCTCTGTAGACAACGGTAGGGTGATGTCGCCTCATCGAGGTACCTTCACCAGATATAACCACTCTCAATTCGCTAACTTAATTTACGTCTCCCGGCTCAGTGCTTCCATCAGGAGTTACGCTAGTAGACGGAATTTGCTGAGCAGGAGAAGCCTCACTTGAACCCTTACTAGCGAAATCTTTAGCAACAATTTTCGCATTGGATACGCGTACATCACCATCACTGTCGCTGTTAGATGCTACTGCATCACTGTGCAGTTTACGCTTCCCAGACGATTGAACCTCCATGGATTCCTGTCTGGAAAGGACTACAACCAATTTCCGAGCCCGGGACAGTTGGATTGCTCGTGCGAGGGCAGGGAAAGAGGTCCTTGCACGATGACGACTCGGGCAAGAATGGTCCATTATCAAGTAAAAATGTATCTGAAAGGTTCGATCCAATACGCACTTGGAAGGTGCGGTCCGATAGGAAAGAGCATATTCACTCGAAGATATATCCCCACAACCCGATTTTACGTAATTCGATTATAAGAGATTCTTGCCAGACGCGACCGTAAACCTTCTCGACATCTAGAAAAACTGCGGCAACCGATTTCCTGTTCCGAATCGATTTGTACACGTCATCATGCAACGACAATATACTACGTCCGGTCGATCTACCTCAGCGAAAACCGCTTTGAGACGGATGTATAATGTTATTTGTTTCCAGCCACCATTGTAATCGGTTGACGATCATGCGCTCCATTATCTTGCACAGATTGCTCGTTAGGGACACACGTCTGTATTGAGACTGCGAAGTTCTCTTTTGGTTTCCCCGGTTTGACTATTGGATGACGATGGCATGCTTCCATGCTTCTGGACAGTGACCCCCTCACCCACAATTTGTTCAAGGCTTCGGGTAGTATGCCTAGACAGTCATCTGGAAGGGTCGATATCATCTTGTAGCATATTCTGTCACAGCCAGGTGATGTATTCCGTCTTTTTTTCAGAATAGTAGTGAGCTTATTCAACGTGAACGGTCGGTTAATGCCCATTTCTTCAACAGAGCGGTGATATGCTATGTCGTTTAATTTTGATCCGAGATTCGTTTTGCACGCCTTCTCTTATTCGGTCAGTTCACAATTACTCCTTGTTGCAGAAAATGTTCTGCCTAGTTCGTTGGCCTTGTCTGTCTGATCCGTCAGTTCGATGTGGTCATCAGTTATAATAACACGAATCTGATTTCATGTTGTATCTCCAGACATGGCCTTAATGCTTCTCCGGACATTCGCCAGCTTAGTGTTGTTATCTAATGAATTGCAGAAAAACCTCCAGTGTGAACGTTTCGCAGACAAAATACATATTCTTGCGGCTGATCTTCTTTGCTTGAAGAGTGTGATGTCATCCATGTGGAAAGTTCTTCTCATTTTCTTGAAGGCCGCTCGTTTGAGTCGAACAGCGTTTGCGCATTCATCATTACACCAAGGGACAATAGTTGTCGACGAGGGCTTGGTGATTGGCATCGACGCCAAGGCCGCTTCAATATCTTTTCAACGGCTGACGTATCGGTTGCATCGATTTCGCTGAATTTCCGTTCGCATGTCGCTTGAAAACCTGCCCAATCGGCACGACGGAGAGACCACGAGGGAAAATGCGTCTGTACGGTCTGGTGCGGTACGTCAATTTCCGTGATAACGACGAAATGGTCATTTCCCAAATGTCTGTCCGTAACCTTCGTTGTCGCACGACGGGCAATGTCATTGGAGACCAGCACCAGATCTAATAGCGTCATTCTTCCAGCGTTTGGATAAGAGATATCGAGTCTGGTTGGTTGGGTCGTGTTAGTAACTACGAGGTCCATGTTTTGAATAACATGATAAATATGTCTGCCTGTTGTATTCATATTTCGACTTCCCCACATTGGATGATGTGCGTTGAGATCCCCAATCGCTATGGATTTGTTATCACATATTTGGAATCATCGGATGCACTGGGAACGGGATAAACTTCTGTTAGGCGGAATATATACATTCATGACGATTGTGGAATATATACATTCATGACGATTGTATCGGCTATTGTTATTACCTGTGCTTCTATCGGCTGTACTGCAGGCAATGATACTTCGCAAAACGGAATGCTGTTCTTAATAAAAATACACTCCCCTCCACCGTGAATGTCTCTGTCTTTTCTTATCAACGTGTGTTGGGAAAATCTTGGGTTATATTTATTAATCAGACGCGTTTCTTGAAATGCTATGATGTCAGGTAGTTGTTCTAGGCTCTCTATGTATTGTTTCAGTTCATTTATTTTCCTGTATACTCCACGACATTGCCATATAATCAGGGGCTTGAAGGTGTACCATAAGAAGTCAGGTGCATAGCAAAGTTGGAGTGTTGTGGATTTTGCGAGGTCAACGTATCCGTACGATCGATGTTATTGCTCGTCTCAGGAGCATACATCTATGGATTTCTATATTCTGCGGTTGATGTGTTTGTATCGATAGTGTTACTTTGGCTCGGTCCGGTNCGATTTTTTGATGGGGTCATTCTTAATCGACGTCTACTGGCTGCATTTTCCGCTTCCGCTGTAGGTTTATCATTGGGGTTGGATGTCTGACTATTCATTGAGTTTGATTCAGCCCCAAAAACCGTAAAACCAAGTTTATCTCCAGCAGACTTCTTGACTATTTCTTCAATGTTAATTTCCTTTCGTTCAGAGAAGGCCAGTCGAGTATTTTTCATCACTTCAGATATGAACGTGAAAAATGTTTCCGTTGAAATAGTGATCTGTTTGTTGGGCGCCGAGATGATAATAGGGTCTGTTCTGTTCCAGGCCGTTCACTGATTGGGTTATTGTTGGTTTGGTGCAAGGACGGGTGTTGCGGTAACGGCGGGTAAGAGAGGGGGTTCTGATGAATATTTTCATACTGAGTGTTTGTGTGTATGGTAGAGGTTTGCAAGTTGTTGGCATGCAAGGTCTGGTCCTGNTGTTGCGACATTTGTCTTGCAGTGCAGTAATCAACTTTCGAGTTTGCCATAATGTATTGGATACGAGCTTCTTGTCTATATCTCTCGCATCCCGCATAACCCGCCGAGTGAGGAACTTCACTATTCACACACGCCAGTAAATTAACACATTGATCCGTTTTGTGATTTCGACCACATCGAGTATATCTTTGAGAACTATGGCAATGCTTGGCGCGGTGCCCGTACCTATTGCAATTAAAGCAGCGAACCGACAGGGGGTTATAAATGCGAACACGGCAATTAAGAAATCCAATTGTGACCACCGTGGGTAAGTGTGCAGCAGAAAAACATAGCAGGACTTAACGACTCGGAACGTTATCCCCATTAGCGCGGCAACTGAATCGCTTTACGTAGATGACATGATAAACAGCGAGCTCTGTGTGGATATCAGCGTTATTTAGATCCAATGGTACGTCCGAAATCACACCGCGAACCTCGATTGGCTTAGTCTTATACAGTTCTGTTTTGACCTACATCTTTTTACCCTTATCCCCTAGGTCATCACAGGCCAGAAGCTTGGGAACTTGAATTTAGTTATCACATCTAACATATAAATCTCCAGGTACTTTGATTTCGGAATACTGTCTGCGCAGAACTTTAATCAAGTTTTTATTCACTACCAAAGAGCTGCGGGTCCTAATTGCTTTGTTGANACCTTTAACAATAACAGATAGAACCCTTAAGCTATGTTCACTCATTTCAGCGGGTGGCTTATCCTTGGAAGAAGGGCCCTGCGGAGAATCTGAGCCGGGACGCTTAGGCGCCCTGCTCCCATGGGACATAACGACGACTTGTCTTATGCTACAACTATCGGTCTCTCACTTCACTATTACAATATAATACAAAGGAACAAGCACACCCGAGTCGTACGTGTAGATCTCGAACCTCTGCGACGTACTCCGATAGCGTGTAATTCCCCTTGATTGACGATACGTCCTTCCACGACGACGTTCACCTCACGAATGCATTGTACCATCAGGTCGTTACTATATTGAAGTTTAGCAGTAACTTAGGAGATGAAGCTTTCCTGCATCTGTTGCTAGGGTTGCATTTGAAACAAAAATCAATTTAAAACAAAGATGTTTAAAAGAAGGCCCCAATTTAAAACATGTTTTTTCAATGTTTTTTAAAAGCCATGACGTCACGAATATTCAACTTTGACGTCATAGTGGGTTGACATTGACTATTGAAAATATAGGGTGAAAATAGCTTCTTTGACGAAATTTATGTATTATTGCTGTTGAACCGACTATTTTGATAGTTCCAACCATGCCATATCCATATGCGTCGGCTACATCGGGTGTTAATTGTCCGTAGGCTCACACAACGTGTTTTCTGTAAAGTATTTACGCAATTATGGCAATATTTAACAACTTAAAAAAAAAACACTATTTGTTTTTAAAGGCCTTTTTTAAACACTGTTTAAAANATGTTTTNAACAAAGTGTTTTAAAACACCATTTGTTTTAAATGAAACCCTATCTGTTGTGCAATCTAGTTTTGGTAGGACCAGCGCTACTCGGATACAAAGTAAACATTTTCAATACATATATTTAGAGCTTCGCTAAGTTACTCGCGTAACACTTGAGATGCGCCCATGTACCACAGTTGATGAAGCACTAGTATTGTACATAATGTTTGTGGTGATCAGAGGTGGTCGCAGTAGAAGCTACTTTGTTCTCAAGTAAGTAGTTGTGAAAACGATCGTAATTCGTTCGCTTGAATTGTCAAAAGCTGCAAATTGTGCTATGCGAAAGATGCAGAGCTTGATTCATATTGATGCATACCAGGAGGAATCCAATTTTCGACAGCATAAGCATTCGTCCATATCATGGGATGAAAATGATAGCATATCGATATGGAAAAGCGATACTAATACTCTGTTTACTCGAACAGCCTGCTTTACACAATATCGTGTTATGACGCCCTCCCCCATACTATAAGGCCCGTAGTTTAGTCCAGTGCTCTTCAACCGGGGGTTTTCGTACACCCTAGGGTGTACCACTCGGATGGGGTGTACAGGGGTGTACCAGATCCGAATTACAATGAGCAGATGGCTAGCTATCACAAAGGCAGGCTTATGCGTCAGTACAGGTTAATGCCCAGGTTAATGAGCAATATGGCAGTGCTCTTCAACCGGGTGTTTCGTACACCCCAGGGTGTACCGTGATTTTTTGAAGTGTGTACCACTCGGATTGGGTGTACAGGGTTGTACCAGATCCACATTATGATGAACCGATGATACGATGACTATAGCAAAGCTATCACAATGAATACGCCTGTTTACGCTTCAAACCAGATTGACTGGATTTGTAATATCGTACAATGTGATGTCATAAGCAAATGTTTCTCATCAGTTAACCTTTGGTAATGGACTTATTACTTCCTTTTCAAGGGTTCTATACTATTACCGAGAATGATATTACCGAGATGGACATTACCGAGAATGCTATTACCGAGAACGGACATTACCGAGAATGGACATTACCGAGAATGGACATTACCGTGAATGGACATTACCGAGAATGGCCAATGCCAAGAATCTACCTCAATGTAACGGAAGTTTTCGAGAAATTTATACCTGAGAATCGATACCGAATGTGGCAACGCCTTTATGCACACACTCAACCTGTTCATATGCAAAACATGCCTGCATTGCATGCATTGCATTCTCGGTAATGTCCATTCTCGGTATTGACCGGACACCCTTTTCGAGTAGAGCAGGGTGGAGTAAGCATGTGTTCAGCTTGCGATATCTGTGTGATGATTCTCGAGGAAGCCACCGCTACAGGTCAGACATTTTGAATTGGTGCTTCCTGTGGCAAGCTTATGAATAGCGCAGAATAGATGCTTGCGCAGCCAGGGGGNCGAGTTTGCGAATCACTGCGTTAGATGGTGGTCCAGTACCCTCGAGCCCTGATTCGTATTTAGCATTTACTATACNTTGCAGCCTTGCTGAAATGTTCATCCTTATTTCGGCTAGGCCAGGGGTGCTCAACCTGCGGACGTACGGCCTCATTCAGCCGCAAACTCATAATTTTGCGACCTTCTACACATATTTAAATTAGCGTGTGTTGGCGGCAGTCATTATGCAACCAATTCTTGCTGGTTCGAGTCGCGGCTCAGCCATGTTTCTATGTGTCGTAGGTTTATCTAGGCTCCTCGTCGCCGTCGTAGCGTCTTGAAAAGCCTAACTAGAATAGGGTTGCCATACGTCTGGAATTTCCCAGACATCTCCATAGCGTCCGAGGGGAATTTCTAAAATATTCCAAATGTTCGGAATTTTGAAGACATGACGTAGGCTCATAATTTTTTCGTCAATTAGCATAAAAACAATACTATTTGGGAATATTTATGCTGATGCATGATATTTTTCTTCGCGCTGCGCGCAATTTGCTATCATATTTATCTATTTTATTATGGAGACTACCACCCTTGCAAAAACTGCAATAAAATATAAATGAACTGGAATAAGCCTCATTGTAATCGCAATTATAAGAGAACGGTATATTCCTAAAGATCGTCAAGGCCGTTTAAATGCTTCATTCAAAGATAGTGGCTTCAAACGAGGGGGTCGTTTGCCTTTATTCTGGGATTTGCGATTATGTTGAACGTAATCAGCTTCCAAAATAGCCAGTGAGTAAGTCTGGGCTAACTTTTTTAGTAATCAGTTCAAGTTTTGATCTGGGCCATTGAACATTTTCAAATTGGAGATGTAGTCGCGACCATAAAAGGTTGGAAACCACTGGAATTGGGGTATTTGTAAAACTTAGTAGTGCGCACCGGCCTATGGCTGATACACAATCTTATCGGTAGGACATGAACATGACTTAATGATGAGCAATTACGCTCCCAGTATTTTCGAGCTCACCATCCTCCACCTGCTCTACCAATAACTCTGATCATGTGGGCGGAGATAAGTATCTATATAGCAGTGATCGGGAACCTATGGCTCGCGAGCCATATATGGCTCTTTTGGGTATAAGATATGGCTCTTTGACAAATTTTCAATTTTATACCTAATTTATCACTATTGCGACAAGTTTAGTGAATTTACATGACGACCCGAATTATTATTGGCGTGTCAGCATGAAAATGTATTTGAGGGGTCAAGACAGTGGGGTACCTAGGGTTAGGGTCTCTTACCCCCTTTCAAAATCCCCAAATTTAAGTTGCTGTCGCGACGGTGACTAACACCACCAGAGAATTCGATCCTACCGCCGTCGTGCGCCTCGAAATCTTGATTGCCCGATACCATGATTGACTAGAGCAAAGGTCTCAAACACGCGGCCCGCCAGAACATTTTCTGCGGCCCGCGAAGGCATTTTGTAATTTCAAGTATTCGATAATATAATCAAGTGTAATATGTCAATTTTAGATTTAAGAGCTTAAAGTTCACTCTAAAACTATACTACAAAAACCTGAAATCCAAACAAACTCCACAATCACATCACTTCTAAAATCTACCATGCGATGGAAGATCGCTATTACGTCACATTTCAGGTTCATGATGATAAAACATGACCCATTGATGATTCGTGACTGAAAATTGTGATTTTTTGTGGTGCGACCTTTCATCAAATTACTCGATTTTGCATTGACTGGGTGATAAACTCAAATTACTCGAGTTGAGTATGGTCAAACGTTCAAATCAGAGAAGGACTTGCGTCTCGGAATAGTGACTTGGTCGTCCTACGGACGCAACAATCTATTAGACTGTCGTGGGGAATAGTAATTTATCAAAAGCCCGTAGTTTGCGTTACGTAGGGTATATAGATATCTAATCAGGTCTGTATGGAAACCATTGGAATTCTGTGGCCCCCGTGAAGTTTCTTTGGTTACATTCTGGTAGTTGTTTGTTCTCTTTATGCATGTTATTATCGGTGGCGAGTAAGGTAGTGGTACGCTCCACAGCTGTATAACCAATGGATTCTTCGGCAATTGGTCACATCTATTCCAGGGGTTCTTAACCAGGGGTCCGTAGCCCCTTCGTGGCACGAAGCACCACATCAGGGGGCACGAGGCGCATTGTGCAAATAGGCCTCTATGCTGTTGAATATTTTCTGGGCCAATTTATTCAACTGGAAAATATTCTTAGCGCTGCGCGCGAATTTATATGGATGGGCTTTCTGATTTTTATATAGGTACCATCAGAAATGGTGTTGAAAATAGATAGGGGGTACGGGAAATCTTATTGAAAGCACAAGGGGTACGATCGCTAAAACGGTTACGAAACGATGCTATTACTATGGAACAATAATGATTATATTTAAGTTGTTATTGATATGTTTAAATATTAATCGAAGAAAATCTAACGCTGGTTTAATTTGACTTTGGCAATGACAGCAACAATAGCCTATATTTATCACGACTGTATCAAAAACCCCGATTAGGCAACACCACATACATGCTCTGATATCAGAATAATCTTTAGTAAATTCTAAAATATACTACATAAAATTGTGGCACGTCGAAGGACCACTAGCTGCAGTATTATAATTGGCTTACCATATTTTGGAAATCTAAAGAGAGGACACTTTTTCAGAAATTTGAGACTTGAAAACCGGAGAAGAATTCTCAAAAATCGGTGAATTTTTCCCACTTTGTGATCGGTTGACTAAAAAAAGGTCAACTTTCCGTTCAGAGCTCAAAATACCGTTTTCCTCTCCACATTGCTAGGTGGTTGACTAAAAAAAGGTCAACTTTTCGTTCAGAGCTCAAATCGCCGTTTTCACTCCGAAATACCCGCCGGAGCGTCACTTCTGTGCTAATTTACGGCATATCACTCACATTGTGCTCTAAATGGGATTTTCAAACAAGAGGACAAAATCTCAAAAAAGAGGACAAAAGGGCGTCCTCCGAGGACACTTTCAAAAA
>ATSW01009560.1:0-11854 GCA_000444245.1 Botryllus schlosseri
CTTGGTTCGAGTCATGCACAATGACTCGAGTACAAGTCGAGTCGATTCACATATTGACTCGAGTCGATTCGAGTCACTAAAAATGGTGACTCGAGTCGGCCTCGAGTCATTACAACCCTGTAATGACCATAAACCGCGTCGTCCAGGTACTGATTTGGTCGTCCTACATAAATATTTCGTGAAATTACCAGGCCGACGAGAACATTTTTTTCGATCTTCGCGCGAAAAACAACAAGGAACGTATTATAATGTTGGACTAATAGGTAAAATTCAAGTCTTTGCTCGGCCGTTATGAACGAATGGAATGGTGGACATATAAGTTATCATTTCCTAACCCCTTTTGTGTACCATCAGATAGAAAGAATTTGTTAAAAAAAGAGTGCGGCCTGCGACAATTGTTAGCTAGCCCGCTGTTGTTGTAGTTTAGCATTCATGGTGTTTCGACATCTATGGTCAATTGGAATTTTACACCAGCAGTATAATCTTATCATGATTCATATCATCAGTGAATGACTTTTACGCGGTTCACTTTTGTTCTAGGCTCTTGTCTGATCGAACGAGTAGCCTAGATAAATCTCAAACACTTAGGAAGGGATTCTGGAATAGACCTCGAACTTGCAGCCCTTTTCTGTTGCAGCAGCGGAACGAAACACTATGCAACTCGCCACCACTCACAGCCAGTAATGGGGGCCGTATACCTTTGCTGTAGAAGCCCATCATTATACTTTAGCAGGAATCACTAATTGATAATTGACTAATTGAAAAATAACTGTAGTTAGCCAATATAATCCAAATGAAGTTGAAGCAGCGGCGCAAGAAGAAGATACCACATAAACTTGCACATGGAAATTGGGCGAGGTTGAAAGTTAACCCGTCCTCTTTACACGGATCATGATTCTCAATGCAAGAAGTATGTCGGGAATACTTTGTTCCGTCCTGTATGTCATATTATTATTTGACAGAAGTCGTGAAAAATTTTATCAAACTAAAAGGGAGAAAAAAAATTGTGGAAAGGCATGAAAGAGTATATAAAAGGATACTGAAAAGATCTGTATAAACCTGGCCGAGGTTTTTGAGAAGATACCAGATACCGCAACCCCTGTATTTATGCTGCATTATACGTATTGTGCGTATTTATGACAGCATGACAAAGATGTCTGTTTTGAGCAGATCACTGTTATAATGTTATCACATTAGGTACAAAAGTGGCGAATCTCAACTTAACTGGTGTGTAATGTCAAAAGAAAATTCATCTTAGCGGGCTTTTTGTCTTGCTTGCGTTTTTGGAATGACGTTAAATCCACCAAGCTCTTATCTGATAATATCCCACCGCTCTACAAAGTGGGATTAAAGGAGATCCCTTTGTGTTATAAGTACACTTGGCCAGTAGGCCTACGCGAGTGCTCGTCATCAAATTGCTTTGTATGTATATATATTGGACGATTGAGAAATAATATATGGAGCTCAGGTAAATACACGATATTAATCCACGGGCAGTGGGCTCTGGACACCACATCCACGCTCTTGATTTCATTTGCCCTTCGGAATTAGATATTGTATTCAGAAAATGATCAAAATCATATTTTTATGACGTGAGAAGTCAACGAATAACAAAAGACAATCCAAGCGAACACTCCCTTATCGTTTTGGTAAGTCGCGAACGAGTCGAATGGAATGAAAATGGATTATTAAATGTACCGGGAGCGTCAACAATTGAAATATCAATTGGAATTTATTGGCAGCTGCAAATATCACCGTCGCACTTCCAACTACGAAATCAACAATAAAGTTTTGTCCGATTGGGGCACCATAGACTATTTGGACAGCACCACAGTTCATATACCAGCGCAAGATGTGACTATGGTGTGCGCTGTCTTATAAATGATGCTTTTATCCAAAGCCTGACAGTGAAGATTCGGATTCCAAAAATGAATTGAACATAAATATGTCGCTCGTATTGGCCTTGCTTTTTTCTATTGGAACACGATGATTACAGGACACACCTGCGAAATGTTCCACGAAAAGTGATTTGATCTATACAAGCTATACACATTTCTACATATTCATAGGAACACGTCAACACAGTACAATTCATCCTATGCCACCATACTGTTTATGGAATTAGATCAATTACGAGACCGTCAACCGTAATTAAAAATCAGCATCCCAGCCCCATATGATATTACAATGATGACATCATTGGCTGCTAAAATCATCACAGCGGTATCCTATTTGTGTTTTGTTTGCTTCAATCGGAAAAGAAAAAAACGACGATGTGAAAACTAATAAAATAGTGAATAGCTACTAAAGGTGTGACAAGTGTTTTCACGCCGAACTATTGTGGGAAATGAAACATTACTCTTTCATTGACAGTTCGCGTGGCGTACAAAGCTGCTTCGGTGAATAGGCTACGGGCGGCGCAGTATACATTGAGGGCTGGTCTTATTAATCACGCGCTGATCAAACGCTTGACAGGGTAATCCCGTGGAACGTAAATACTGACTTTGGAAACATGTCAACGGAGACCCTTGTGTACCCACATACCTCTTTATGTATGGAGTTCAATTGCGTTAAAACGAATATGAGGCCATGTTAGCCGACCTGCCACCATGTTTTTCTTTTTTAATGGCATCCCGCTTCCACCATTTTTCGCCGCTGCTAAAAAGACTTGGCATGCATGAATTGATATGGTCCCATCAGTTGGCATATTGTCATGTATCGGGGCAGGGATACATAGAACTCTATATATCCCTGTATCGGGGTACATTATTTTGATGTAAATTATAAGTAAGATTTTTTTCTATTCATTCTTGCATTAGTTACAGCAGCTTCTTTCAAAACGGGGCCGGTAATTTGCACAGACAAACCAATCTCAGCATTAGCGGAAGTTGCGAATCCGAGTCGTATGCTCATTGCTCATTGCTGCCATGCTACAAATTTGATTCGTATGTGGGAACGAGTTCAGCTCGTGAATCTGATCAAATGTTATTTTATAGGAGTGAACATGAATAGTTTCTCTCGCAAACGTACATTCGCAAATTCACGAGAGTAAGAGTTGATAAATCATGATGATTTGACGAATGGTCATTGGTCATTGATCATATTATCGTCGATTATATATTTACTTCTTCACCTTGTAATCACGATGTGCACACGCCTCGGGACAGTTCAGTGTTCATCAACTCAACCCTCTCAAGTTTATATTTTAAACGGATGCATTGCGATAACATGCTGACAATATACGTTCGCCATTTTGTCGCTGTTGCAAGTGGAGGTCTGCTTACCGCTGGTGTTGAGTGAAACTTGATTGTTTTAGAATTCTGAGTATATGGATGTCATCCGTCGCATTAAGGCATATAGGCGATGGGATATATAGTTTACAGTAGGATCGCTGGTCTAGATAATTTGAACAATTCTTTTGAATCGTGAAACGACCATTAATCGACTAGTTTTACCACCAGACTACTAACAAATATAAGCGCTAGTCCGAAGTGCTCGAAGAAACGTCGTTGAGTTACAAGAATTGTCTGGGATCAATTGGAATGGATAAAGGTCATCATCAATTTTTGGGTCACGGAACTATCCTCAAACACGTCATCACAGCAGCAGAAATCAACATCATATCCGGCGCGACAGTTGTTTCCGATCGATTTTCAGTAAAATACCAGTTCTCGCGCGTCATACCCGAAAATTTACAGTTATTCGAACGGTAAACATTCGTATGCCAAGTCACGCGATCTCGCTCGGTCAAGATGCCCTCTCACGGTCAGCTGAGAGGCCCAAGAGTGAAAACTTCGGACCATCACACGATGACAGTGCAACTGTTCACACACTTATAGAGGATCAACGATGATCACTTTTACAAAGTTAACTCACGGCTGGTTACTGTCTTCATTAGTGTTGCGTTGCCACGCGCTTTAGAGCGAAGGTATTGGTATAGGAGATGTGGTACAAAAGTACGCCAACGCGTTGACTGTATTCACTGTTCTCAAGTTAACGAAGCTTCTCCAGATTTCATTATACAGCATGCGTCGTAAGTCTTATATGAGGAAGACAGGGATAACACCATCGGTCACTATGATGCCATGATATTCACGAGATGGGGCATTATTACAGATGCAATATAGCCTAAATATTATGTGAATATAGTCATCTTTTCATATCACGCTAATATATGATTGAATACCAGGGTTGTTCAGACTTCGAAATGTATACTGATAGTTCGCATGCTGAAAATGAATTGCTCTCAACATGAACTACCATCATGTCACGAAATGGCGGGCATTCCAATCCAGAAATGCGGGTATATTCTTATGAGAAGAAATGTACGAAAATGACAGGACAAAGCATTGATCATTCGATACAGCTAGTCCGAGGCGAAAAGAATTATCACCCGCCCGAAACAGTCTTGAGAAGCGGCTATCATCCAGCGCAGTTCGTGCGTCAGTGCTCGTCGTCTTCAAGCAAAACACAGCAGTCAAATCCTAGTCCTGCGAAGATGTATTCAGCCGAAATTTTCAGAAAATCTTTGCAAGTAGTGCGTAGAAGTGATCCCGTGGCAGGAGATCTATCCTCGCAGTTCAGTGTAGCTCGTCGAAGTAATCATCGACATAAAAGGCCGATCGCGACAGCGGGAGATGCGTTAGCCAAATTCACTGATTTGGGTCCTGTCGTACAGCGAAAGACGGGGCAGGGAAATATAAATTTTAACCTCTACACGGAGAAATGGCTTGGCGCTAGCGACATCATGAACAAGCAAGCACCGGTATCTGCGAGAGAGGAAACGGAGAATTCATCTCGGTTCGTGAACTTTAACCCTTGTCAATACATTCGCCGGTTACATTCTTATCAAAGAATGCTATAGTGGTGATATGACAATCGAAAGCATGTCATGAAATTAACTGTGGATTGCAGGGGTATCAAATACTTCCCAATATGTGTCTGTGATCCGTTGCATGATATTGCAACTAAGTAATGAATGGGAAGGGGCAGCACTTACGCGCTGTTATTTTCAAGTTCAATAATTTGTCATTGACGGAGTCGCGGTTTTCGTCGTTCGGTCATAGTCTATTTTTATTAATTTGATATTAATATTTTAGTATTTTTCAAATTCATTTTTATATGTTCGAATATTCATGTCCGAATGCTAGTTAAATATTTGACTTGGGTAATGACATGATCAATAGTGTTGTGAGGAGTAGACCGAATAGCCCTACATTGCGCAAATGCTGTGTTATCAAATTAACTTTTCACGAATTGTAATTTATTCTACCTGAATGTGTTACAGCTGCAAAATTATGAGGCTTGCAGCCCTTATGATAAAAAGACCCATCGGCCCATTGCCCATTGATCTTCGCGGACAAATTATTTGTTACTCAACTTACCAACTACAACATCAATTTACTTCACATTTATCATTATGAATTGTATCTTTTTCGCGTTTCGCGTTTACTGCAGCAGTAAAGATGTAGAATTGTAGATACACGATATGTGCGGAATGTCAGGGTGCTTTCTTTCAATCACACTTCGTCAGATATGGCCTGTACGACAAGACATTGAACACCACTCACTATTATAATGCTGCGACACGCAGCGTTTTCCAAGCTAAGAAATTTAGGCTCGTTTGAGTTTTGTTTGGCTTCTGCACACTGCACAGCAGCTTTATGAGTATAGACATTGAAAGAATACGCGCTCTCAACATACCGCAATCGAACATGATCGCAATAAGTCACTTCATTTTGTCCAACCTTCCTCGGGATAACCTAGTCGCCGTATAGATTGCACAAACGAAAGAGTTGATCTTTTAACACTCGCGATTCAAGCAAAGGAAGAAAAAATATAACTGTCATTTATGATTTCGAAAAACCACTATAAACCGGGAAGAAAGCTATACGAGAGAGAGATTATCCCTCTTTTCATAACTTTCTTCTCGTGTTACGTTTCAGGAAGGGAAACAAAGGAGTAACCGGAGACCGTTCCCGAATCAACTCGGAAGAACAGCTCTACCGCTCAAAAGAAATTGCATCCGGCGATCCCCGTTATTTCGCGGAAGACTTTGTCTCGACAAGGCCGGATCTAAGCGACGGAAACACCAGAACGGAGCGGAGACCGTCGATGGTCATCAGGACGAAGCAATACATTCAACTGTCAGACGACACCGGTCTGTCTTTCCATACGACGATTAAACCCACGAACGGCGCTAGCATGTCCGGCTATGATACGCCCGGTAAAGACGGAATGATATCTTCTGAACCTTCCTACGTGGGCCTGATGAAAGAGGTCACGGGCGTCAGCGAGCAGATGTCGTTCGACAAGCCTAATCCGGATAATTTCAAGGTGCTTCTTCGAATACGTCCATTGGAAGATGCGTCGCCGGGTAAGAGGTCGTTTTTGCGCCGCAATTAATTTGATCGCCCTGCGATTGAGTTGCAATTGAAAGGAATTTTATCATTTCTCAAAGTGATATTGAGGACTGTTGATGCCATACTGGCTGCCGAGTCTGCTGAGTGCGTAAAGTGGTAATGTTATTGCTGAATGGAGATATATGCCCACATACAAAATAGCTTATATATATATATATTGAAATTAGACAGATTCCAAAGTTGGTTTTAATTGGTAGCAAAATATACTGGAATAAGTTATACCAAGTTCTAAGCCGCCTGTCCGCGTCACCTTTCTGACTTCTGTATTGCAAAATGTAACAGTTCGAGGATTGTACATTAAATAAATATATAATCCCCAAGTGTAGTCTAATTTTTATATTTAAAACTCTTTCTGATGTGATACAAAATTCATGGTCTACATTCGACATACCCTACGTCACGATGCTGCAAGTGTTGCAGTAGTGGCACCACCTAACTCGTTTAGGACCAGTAAAGTGTGAAAGTCAAGAATTTTGACGAAACTCGACATTAAAATATAGCGATACTCGGCAGAATGACAAAATCTAGTAAACAGCGAAGTCGCATTAAAAAAAACAGTCAGCAACTTGAATGTATAACAGGTGTAATATAATAATGACAGCAGTGAAGTTCTCATTTCCCAATTCTTGGTTTTGAGTTGCATCCTTCTGTCGTAATTACATTTCGTTACATTGATTTTGATTTTTGAAAACTCACCGGTCCGTAAAATTTATTTCCAACTACATACCGGTCCGCAAGCTATTATATATTTAGAATCACTGCGTTGTACAACCATATAAATTCATTTTGAAACCATCCGACCTATAGGGATAATGCAGATAGGTATTCAACTCAAAGCATACTAAATATATGACAAGCTCCAGAATAATAAGAGTGCGATTCGTTTTATGAAGACCTTTTCACAAGTCACAAGGAAAGTCTTTGAAGGTCTTTAGCGTAAGCTTCTATTGATACAGAAAAATCTCCCGCAGCCAGGTGATTTTGATTTCGTTTCTATGTCTGTGATTTATTATGTTCATGTTCATATTTAAAGAGCTTCTTGGAGTTACAGAATTTCAATATACAGTTGAATAAATATTCATATTGAAATGAAATATGTTCATACTATCAACAGAAAACGGAACTACTCGGTTGCGGAGTTTGTCTGTGGAAAATGATTCTCAGGTGCTACTTTGCACTCGACCAAGCAAAGGAAAAGAGAGCGTAGGTTGATTTTCATTCAGCAGTTGTATTAGTTATTACGTTTCTACTTCGATTGTATCGTATCATACCCTACTATTTAAATGTTGTACGATATTTTTAAACATTCCGCCTCGTAACGGCGGCAATCTTTTAGTAATTGACCCGACGCCGAACTTATTTGTCGAAATGACATTCCGTACTCCGATTATTGTATTTGCCGAGGTGCTAATACAACAAAACGCTACCACCAATAGGTTAAGATGCCGAAAAATCGATATTGTTAACGCGCTCGTCCCAAATAGCAGTGAAAATATGCCTTTATTGACTTTGTCATAACTTACTTTGTACCAACAAGTTCGACATTGTGGGTAATAACAGAGTCGTTGCGCGACGATGATTGACTTTTATTCGAAATATGGGTTTGGCTTTGTAAGGGTAATGAAAATATTTTTCTATTGTTAAGCGGCTACTTTCAGCCCATGTTATATAGCTCTACAACAGTCTGTCGTCGAGTACATTTTACGACAATAATAATGTCATCGATCATTAGGAAGGTCGAATAATACAAGTTGTCGCCTTGCTTGTTTTATATGATACATTTTTAACCAGTCGGGAATTGGGATGTCTGTAAATCTATCGATCATTTTAATATCCGGAATGTAGTCTTGAGGCTGACGCAACAAAACTATACTCGCTGATCGCATGTATTTCTGTATGCCTGGACCCCTAGATTCATTGCCCGTCTATCCTGCGGTGTACTGAAAAATACGACATGCGTAGGGGTTATTCATTAATTTTTAATTTAATTTTTATGATTGCCGATATTCATAAAAGTTAGTGGATGGCGCCATCCAGTTGCGCTGTTCTCCAACATATTTATATGAAGCGCGATCGGGATTATAATTAAATAGGGAGAATTTAGGAATAGCTTTTTTATACAATCATTCCATGCTTATAACCGTATACGTTTCAAGTCTCGTCATAAAACAAATTTTGAATGCGCTAGATGCAATTCCGATGAATCCAAACTCAAGAGCAATTGAGCAATGCTCAATTGGCAACATGAGCAATTAGGCATCCTCTCGTGTTCGAAATGACCAGATTTGCAAGTAGACGTGTATCCTATTTGCAATAGGAGTGCGCGAATAAGCTAAAAGGTTTATATACGGCCGCGTAACATTCCATTACGACATCATCTGTAGTTGCACAAGTTATTCAATCATCATCTGTCGTTGTGATTGTTACAGAACGGAACCAAGTACCTCTTCACGTATTCCCATATTTTCCCCGAGAGTACTCCACAGAGAGAGGTTTTCGAAGTAACAGGGCAATCACTCGTTGAAGCAGTCTTGAAGGTAGGCTCTTCAGCGATAATCAGATTCCTATACGACCGAAAATTACGTTACTCCTAAAATAAGATACTCGCATATGAAGACTAATGTGACCGATTGCTTTCAGGGCAATCAAACGTGCGTCGTTTCCTATGGAATCCCAAACAGCGGTAAGAGTTACACATTGTACGGGAAAGCTACGAGCGGAAAACACAGAGGCTTAATCATGCGATCCATGGAATATCTGTTGAACAGTATCCTTTTGCATGATCTACGGTTGCCAAATATTCGCGACCCATGGTTGATTAGTAGGGCGATTTTTTTAAGTGTCAAAAAAGTCAAAATTAGGTCAAAATTGTAGCGTTAGGTCAAAAACTGTCAAAATATTTTGCAAAGTTAAAACTTTTTTGCAACCTGCATTTCATCTGTATCGTAGATTTTGCACTGTCGGTGAACTTATCATTTGACATTTTACAGTTTGCAGCGTACTTTATAAGCCGTCCGTTGAAGACGGCCTATTGTCTGCTAATTGTGAATCATAAACATTCAAATGAAACCAACATGGTTGACATGGTGTTATGCTCAACGCACCACAACATCCCAACTGAAGCAAGACTGCGTGGGCATTGCATAGTTTTTATATCAAGAAGCGCATGATGAAAAATTGTGATGTAGACACCATTGCCAAAATGAAGCAACACGGTTTGTCACCAGCAGTGTACGGACAACTTCAGTGTTGTCAGCCAACAAGTGCTGCTGTTGAACGTTCTTTCTCCATTCTAGGCAAGCTACTTAGTAAGGACAGTCACTTTTTACCAGATAATGTAGGAACGTGTATTTCGTTGAGTACATTTTTTAAAAATTATTTCGACCATAATGNGTGCTGTAGCTACTGGGATTTTTCATAGGGCCAGATTTCGTTAAAATAAATTTTTTTCGTGTAAAAATTTGAAAGTTTTTTAGTCAAAACTGTTTTTGAGGCCAAACTACTTTATAAGGACATACAGCTTCAACCAAAAATGAAGATAAGTAGTACAATTCTGACAATATGTGGGAAAACACCTAATTTGCATACGTTAGGTCAAATTTGGTCGAAATTAGGATTTTTAAGGTAAAAAATGTCAAAATTCTGAATTTTTAGGTCAAAATCTTCCGTTTTTTAGGTAAAAAAATCGCCCTAGGGATTAGTTGTCCTTCTGTAACACAAAATATACTCAGTTTCTTAGCATATGAATTGATGCGGATGCATTCGTACATTTTAAAATGATGGCATTTTCCTTAACCGCCTGATTTCATCGCAAAGCTGTGAACAGCAATCAGGAATCAAACGTCATTTATTATATTTCGACATCCTTTCTACAAATCTACAATGAGAAGTTTTACGATCTTCTGGTAACTATGATGGCGGGGCTTTGGGAACATTCAAAAATTATGTTTCGTGTCGACATGACCATTCCAGGACCCGTCTGCTTCCGACGGAATCAGATTTAACGAGAGCGGCGTGTCTACAAATCTGGAAGGTATCACGCAAATTCAGGTTTCGACAGTGGACGAAATAAGCAAGCAGCTGCGGAGAAGCCCGAACCGAAGTACGTAACTAATAATTTGCGCTGCGTATATCGTGGCAATCTGGTATTCAAACTTCAATCAAGCGCGTTGGAACTCATTTGAAAGTTCAGGACATATTCAAAACCTAAAAGGTGCCCTTCTCCAGGTCAATAGTTATTCCAGACAGTCGGTAAGTCGACCAACCTGTGGAATAAAGTCACAACAAATACAACGGGTTGCTGATATTGTTCTTTATATAGCTTTCAGCACAATATCCATTGTAGTAAAAATATTTATTCAGCTCGAAGATTTTTCGGGTGCCTCTTTTCAAGGAGTCTTCGAGTCGAATAAATATTTTACTACAATGGATGTTGCATTGAAAGTTATCTTCAAGTTCTGTACCACTAACCAGATGTGCTGTATATCTTGAAACGAACTCTGAATCACATAGTCAAGCAAAGTAACCCAGTTAAACCTACTTCATACATAACGCAAATTACACGCTATGCCCGTAATAATTGGTATTATAATTTCATGTGGACTATCACGGCAGCCTATATATGAAAGAATGTCAACTTTACGTCATCTAACATCACCCACTTGACACATTTTGTTTGATGACCAAGGGGGCCAGGGCCTCTCCTCATTTTCCTCTGTAATTACCACCACGCTGGTGGGCAGTAACGGCTATAATGACATATGTCCTTATTGCTCTATGTGTAGTAGTGTATAGGTCTATGCACTGGTTTAGTCAGGGATCGAAAGAAAGGCACCTTTGCGCNTAGCAAATCTGCCACCTCTTCATTGTAAAATCACCGCACTCCCTGTGTCACAATGGCTATTTGACGTCAAAAAGCTGTTAAAACATCATCCCCCATATTTTACAGCCATTTACAAATTATTATCGTCGTGGCTATACGGTTGTGTATGCATAATGTGCGTGAATGGTCACTGGTCAGGGTGATGATGATGATGATAGCGGCGTGATTTACATCACCAAATAATGTAAGCACTAGAGATGGTGCGAACCCCTGAAGGGTTCTGGTTCGTGCGAACGGGAACCTTTTTGAAAGGCTCCATTAGCAGGGTTGCCTTTAACACAAACTGTGTTTTAAAACACTTCGTTTAAAACATGTTTTAAACAGTGTTTTAAACAAAGGCCTTTAAATAAATTTTGTTTTTCAAGTTATGAAATTATGCCATAGTTGTGTGGATACTTTCCAAAAACATGCTGTATGAGCCTACGGACAATTACCACCCGATATAGCTGACGTATATCGATATGATATGGTTAGATGGAGCTATATTTACTCTATATCAGAGTTGGATCAATTACATTATTTCAGTTCAATTACAATTACAATTACAATT
>ATSW01009562.1:0-13277 GCA_000444245.1 Botryllus schlosseri
GGGATATATAGAGTTCTATGTATCCCTGCCCCGATACATGACAATATGCCAACTGATGGGACCATATCAATTCATGCATGCCAAGTCTTTTTAGCAGCGGCGAAAAATGGTGGAAGCGGGATGCCATTAAAAAAGAAAAACATGGTGGCAGGTCGGCTAACATGGCCTCATATTCGTTTTAACGCAATTGAACTCCATACATAAAGAGGTATGTGGGTACACAAGGGTCTCCGTTGACATGTTTCCAAAGTCAGTATTTACGTTCCACGGGATTACCCTGTCAAGCGTTTGATCAGCGCGTGATTAATAAGACCAGCCCTCAATGTATACTGCGCCGCCCGTAGCCTATTCACCGAAGCAGCTTTGTACGCCACGCGAACTGTCAATGAAAGAGTAATGTTTCATTTCCCACAATAGTTCGGCGTGAAAACACTTGTCACACCTTTAGTAGCTATTCACTATTTTATTAGTTTTCACATCGTCGTTTTTTTCTTTTCCGATTGAAGCAAACAAAACACAAATAGGATACCGCTGTGATGATTTTAGCAGCCAATGATGTCATCATTGTAATATCATATGGGGCTGGGATGCTGATTTTTAATTACGGTTGACGGTCTCGTAATTGATCTAATTCCATAAACAGTATGGTGGCATAGGATGAATTGTACTGTGTTGACGTGTTCCTATGAATATGTAGAAATGTGTATAGCTTGTATAGATCAAATCACTTTTCGTGGAACATTTCGCAGGTGTGTCCTGTAATCATCGTGTTCCAATAGAAAAAAGCAAGGCCAATACGAGCGACATATTTATGTTCAATTCATTTTTGGAATCCGAATCTTCACTGTCAGGCTTTGGATAAAAGCATCATTTATAAGACAGCGCACACCATAGTCACATCTTGCGCTGGTATATGAACTGTGGTGCTGTCCAAATAGTCTATGGTGCCCCAATCGGACAAAACTTTATTGTTGATTTCGTAGTTGGAAGTGCGACGGTGATATTTGCAGCTGCCAATAAATTCCAATTGATATTTCAATTGTTGACGCTCCCGGTACATTTAATAATCCATTTTCATTCCATTCGACTCGTTCGCGACTTACCAAAACGATAAGGGAGTGTTCGCTTGGATTGTCTTTTGTTATTCGTTGACTTCTCACGTCATAAAAATATGATTTTGATCATTTTCTGAATACAATATCTAATTCCGAAGGGCAAATGAAATCAAGAGCGTGGATGTGGTGTCCAGAGCCCACTGCCCGTGGATTAATATCGTGTATTTACCTGAGCTCCATATATTATTTCTCAATCGTCCAATATATATACATACAAAGCAATTTGATGACGAGCACTCGCGTAGGCCTACTGGCCAAGTGTACTTATAACACAAAGGGATCTCCTTTAATCCCACTTTGTAGAGCGGTGGGATATTATCAGATAAGAGCTTGGTGGATTTAACGTCATTCCAAAAACGCAAGCAAGACAAAAAGCCCGCTAAGATGAATTTTCTTTTGACATTACACACCAGTTAAGTTGAGATTCGCCACTTTTGTACCTAATCTGACTAGACATTATAACAGTGATCTGCTCAAAACAGACATCTTTGTCATGCTGTCATAAATACGCACAATACGTATAATGCAGCATAAATACAGGGGTTGCGGTATCTGGTATCTTCTCAAAAACCTCGGCCAGGTTTATACAGATCTTTTCAGTATCCTTTTATATACTCTTTCATGCCTTTCCACAATTTTTTTTCTCCCTTTTAGTTTGATAAAATTTTTCACGACTTCTGTCAAATAATAATATGACATACAGGACGGAACAAAGTATTCCCGACATACTTCTTGCATTGAGAATCATGATCCGTGTAAAGAGGACGGGTTAACTTTCAACCTCGCCCAATTTCCATGTGCAAGTTTATGTGGTATCTTCTTCTTGCGCCGCTGCTTCAACTTCATTTGGATTATATTGGCTAACTACAGTTATTTTTCAATTAGTCAATTATCAATTAGTGATTCCTGCTAAAGTATAATGATGGGCTTCTACAGCAAAGGTATACGGCCCCCATTACTGGCTGTGAGTGGTGGCGAGTTGCATAGTGTTTCGTTCCGCTGCTGCAACAGAAAAGGGCTGCAAGTTCGAGGTCTATTCCAGAATCCCTTCCTAAGTGTTTGAGATTTATCTAGGCTACTCGTTCGATCAGACAAGAGCCTAGAACAAAAGTGAACCGCGTAAAAGTCATTCACTGATGATATGAATCATGATAAGATTATACTGCTGGTGTAAAATTCCAATTGACCATAGATGTCGAAACACCATGAATGCTAAACTACAACAACAGCGGGCTAGCTAACAATTGTCGCAGGCCGCACTCTTTTTTTAACAAATTCTTTCTATCTGATGGTACACAAAAGGGGTTAGGAAATGATAACTTATATGTCCACCATTCCATTCGTTCATAACGGCCGAGCAAAGACTTGAATTTTACCTATTAGTCCAACATTATAATACGTTCCTTGTTGTTTTTCGCGCGAAGATCGAAAAAAATGTTCTCGTCGGCCTGGTAATTTCACGAAATATTTATGTAGGACGACCAAATCAGTACCTGGACGACGCGGTTTATGGTCATTACAGGGTTGTAATGACTCGAGGCCGACTCGAGTCACCATTTTTAGTGACTCGAATCGACTCGAGTCAATATGTGAATCGACTCGACTTGTACTCGAGTCATTGTGCATGACTCGAACCAAGTCATATGACTAGGGGACTATGGCGGCCAAGACAGACATTTCATTGTAACTTCGAAGAATAGTAACTAGAGCAGAGTTGCAAAAATGGGTTGAACCGGATTGAACTGAAAACTGAACAGTGAACACAATGACTTGGAATCGGAATCGAGTCACAACATTATGACTCGGACTCGACCCTCTACTCACTGACTTGGACTCGGACTTGACTCGATGGTGAATTGAAAATGACTCGACTTGAATCGAGTCAAAACTATAAAAGTGAGATCGACTTGTGACTCGGAACCTTGTGACTTTGTTACAGCCCTGGGTCATATCAATATTCTCTCAAGCTATTTGACAATGATGCCAGCATTGTGCGTTGCATTAATTAGTTGTAGATTGAATACAAACTGCTTACTGCTTCAAACCAGTTTAAAAAAGACTATACCCGAAACATATCATTGCAAACGGAAATAATCATTTTAAACATCACAAGATCCATGGCCGATAGGCGGTTGATTACATTGCCTGTTATTATGATTACTGATCGTAATCAATGATCTGATCAGCGTGTATGTAAAATATCCAAATTGAAACTTCAATAGTTTTTTAATAAAACGTGTGATTCTCTGCATTCCGTCAAATCGATATAGGCCTACTCTCCGCAACCGCCGAGATTATTTGATGTACTCTACATATATGTGCCCCAAATTAGTCAACATATCGGTATCAAGTTCCAACAAAGCACTTTTTAAGGGCTTCCGTAAATTCTCAAAAGGACAGACGTTACAGATATTAACATTAATATACCCATAGTCTTCGAAACACCGTAACGAATAAAATCGTTGGGAAACGACCGCTTTTTACCGATTACTGGACGATAACAAGACTGCGGTGAGATGAAAATGTAAACTTATACCAAAATGGCTACTCCGTTGCAACACTGTTACGGTCCTTTGATTTCCCCAGATATATATATAGACTAGGAAAACACCCATCTATATAGATTTTAACTGTTACAGTATATATAGACCAAACAGTGGTGACCAAAGAGTGAATGTATGAATGACTGACTGTCGTTACGTAGAAAATTCGATCCGAGAACTTCTCACTCCGTACTCTAATATTTGGGTTATTAATCCAGATTTGAAGAATTTGGTAAAGGATAGCTGAGCCTGGTGTAAGCGATTTCGACAGTCGTTCAAGAAATGAATCCCTTATTACGCTCGCTTTTTCAATGTAACTTTGTGTATTGCAAGCAAATATATGGCATAATATGTATTTGAAGTTCACGATATAAAAATACAATAAGTCTTTCAGAGTCACAGTATCAGTGCATTACTCACTTGCTTCTCCTGTAATCCAAGAATCGACTTTTCTTCCCCATATCGAATATAATAGCCAATCCAAATCACACTAAAACTCTTGTTACCTGTATCGCTAACAAATTATGTAGTTCTGAAAGTGAACAGAATTCTCATGATGCCTCCATCTTTATGAAGGCCTTTGTTCCGGAAATGATAAAATGGCTCCCACCAACTTTGACACATCGATAGATAGATATATTGTTATATCACGTATTCTCGCCAATCAAGGTAGTTTGTTCCATTCTTCTCATATTTATATTACACGCCGACGGAACTCACGTATTCAGAATTACTGAAGGATGGGGCGACAGCGGCAGTTTATTCAGACATATTTATCTTGTAGGATCAGCATTTGATACAGCCAAGAGCGGATACATGGCAATTGCGAAATCAAAGGGTTGACTGTCGCCGTCAAATCACATAGTTAATCTTAGGCCTATTTGGTATTAACGGAGGCGAACAGTTACGCGAGACTATCAAAACACCTGCAGCAATCGAAAAAGCAATGATATGCTTCAACAGGGAAGCCCTTGATTACAAAGTGCTCATGAGTAGTGACGTTCCCCGACGAATGTATTAATGAAATCCATGATGAACGACTGTAATCTTCATTTCTGTGGCGCCATCTTACGAGCAGTTGACAAATAGACGGAATCGAATATCTTACTAGGCCTACCTCAGGACAAACACAAACAGTATATGCCCAAGCTATCTTAAGTAACTTAAACTGCTATAATTACCTGTCACTTGAGATCAGAGGTGGTCAATAACGAAGTACCTCAACTTTTTCGGAAGTACATATACATTTTCGCAGCATTAATTTGCATGCCTTGCCTACTCCAATGTTTATGTTTTAGACTGCTTCCACTTTAACTTGAACAGTTGTTTATGCAAAACTAATCACATTTTCCACTTGAAATTTTGAAAATTAGAAAATAGTTTGGGATACGAGATCGCCACAAGAACTGATGAGTAGCTTATAGCCTATATTCGAAGAATGGTGAATGTGCATGTGCAATGTGCATATTTGTAGCGCTATTAGCCCTTTTGAGTGAGTCGCGAAGATGCATCTTACGATTTATAAAGTATATTACCACCGACTAACTATCAAAGGTCTATGTATAGGTCTATGTACGAACCCTCGACCAAATCTACTTTTAGAAACTACTCACTTGAGTACTTTTCACACCTTCCCTTTTATACTTCTACTGGAAGTAGTTTTCATACGTCTTGATAATCGCTACTTCTATGTGAGTAGTAACGCTGACTACTTTTGATCACCTCTACATGCAATAAGCGTTAATTGTTAACCAGGACGTTGGTTTTTAATTGATTTGGATTGTATTTCACGGAGCAGCTATACCATCACATTTGATACACTTGCGCCTTCCACGGGTAGCATAAAACTTTCTCGCGATCTAAATAGGCCCTTAGCATATGCATCGGCAAATATTGTTCTAAGCGTATATAATATTCTTAAAGCGGAATTCCTGATGAGCATATACAATATCTGACTCTGGTCTATACACAAGATAATTCACCATACGATGCCACAGGATATTTAGCTCCCACACTGAAACTCTTTGGAAACCAATGATCACAATCATAGTTTTCCTGTGCTTTGTTAATTGCTGTGATGAGCCGATCATTGAAAAACGAATGGGCGCCTCTAAATGCTTGTATTGTACGCGTGTGCGGAGCATGCAGCAAGAATGCACTGCGAAACGATCACCCGTGTATTCTTGCATGATGCATATGTATGGTATTCAGTAATGGCCCGCTACCACGACTATGGCCTGTCGCGTAAGCAGGCTATTCCAGCAGCACCTCGACTCTTAATGGGCTGGGCATTCACACTTCATTCCTAAACATGGTAGAAGCGTAGAACCGATCCCATACTGATCGCGGGATATCAGCGTTGCCGGAACGGCACACCGTACTGCGGAGAATGCACGAATCCAGAATCTGGTTTTCACCAAGTAGGCTACATTGAAAGTATATATATTAAATATTATATTCACGAATATCGTAGAGGCCCCGATTATACCGTCTACCTGTACCTTTTCTCTACTATACTCCGTATCGGCACTATAGAAGATCAAACGAAGCCTGATAATAAATGGAGCCTATACCCAACCCCGCTACTACACACGTCATAAGAATTCAACTCCTCATCAGATATGGCATATGTAAACTGTATCATGAGTCTGGTTAGTCAAAATGTTTAGTAACGTCATTTATATTAGTTGTTCAACGCACACATCATTTGCTGAGTATGCCAGAATACAAGAATGTTATATGAATTGTTGGAAATAAGATGGAATACAACCGAAATTGGTCTTCCCGCAACACACAAATCGATGTCAAAAGAAGCGCATGCCTATTGAGCATGATAATTCGGAAAATTCCCATCATATATGAAATACGAATTGTGGCTTCACCAACAATTTCGTCACAATGCGAAAAATACGAAATCATGATGCGAGGAAAGAACGTGCTATAGTTCTTCCCTTATTACATGGTCGCAGTAAACAGATGAGTGTGTGACCTTACGTACAAATATTACACATTTTGAACGGTGATGAATACTTTAAATTGTCAGTTCGAAAAACTCATGTCTAATATACCTAAATATGGTTGAAAACTTGGAATATATTTTTTGCAAATAAGGTATTGATCTTCGCAGTAAACTTGTGTTATGATCGAAATAGAGGCGATTCTATATCATCGCACGTTCAAAGCGTAACTACAATGCGAATTTTGCAATATACCGAAAGTCAAATCTGTAAATATTCTGAAATCAGCAATGCAGATGCAATTTTAAAATATCGCAGAGAGGCTGGATATAGTACAACTGTATATGATATTCTGTAGCAACATGCTGAGATAATGCCGAATATAAAAAGTCCGGAGCACTATAAAACAGCGGCGATTTAATCATTGAATTAGTCTAATAATAGCTAGATCGAAACCTAGAGTAAGATATAAAATACCCTCCGCCGCGATTCGTCATATCAAAACGGCTCCAAAATGACTGCATTTACAAAAGCGGCTCTGAATCATCATCATCTCCGTACGGCGCTTGGTCGCCAACCTCATCCTCTGTGGCTTCAACAACTTCCTGATCCAACTCCGCCAGATCTTGCATCGACTTGCGTATTTCATCTGCCTGTTCCGTGACATTCGCCTCCAATATCGGATCCACGTTGTCATCCATTGGTATGACCAGGGAGCTTCTATCAGGTGCGTTGGTTTCCAGGATTGGATCATCATCTTCGCTTCTAGCTAGGGAATGAGGTCGCGAAGTTTGTTGTGCTCCGGGCGCCTCCACTTCGGCTTCTGTTACTTGAGGCGTCGATGTCGGGACAGCTGTCGTAGTAGCTTTGGGTTCATCGGTGGATGGGTTTGTTGTTTCAGGCTTTTCTTTTGCTGTTTCTTGCTTCTCTGCAGGTTTGGTTGGTGCTTGTTGTGGCGTAGGGTTGGGATTGGCAGGATGACCAGGGGGGTGTTGTTTGATGCGGACTTTTTGCGTTGAAGGCATGGTCACCATTGGCATCATGGTAACGGCTGGTGATTGTTGAGGCTTCGCGGGCGCGGTCGACTTAGCGGCGGTTGCGGTCGGCGATTTGGAACCCGCTGTGAAGATAATTCGAAAGGTCGTCGATATTTTGTCATGTGCATTGGTTTGATAAATAGAAAAGCAGAAGTGGCCGGTATCGAAGTAATTCTACTACTAATATAAAAAGTAGTTTTGGGATATGTTTGGATTAGGGTGAAATTGTCACAAAAACGGAATATATTTTATCAAATTGCACCTATTTTTAGTGTTAATGGTCATTTCATGTTAGTCACAAAGATACACCCTGCAATTTCCAAAGTATAGACATTGCCGATCAACTGCTAAAAGCATGCGACCCCTAGACAAATCCACTTCGCGAACTATAGTCACTTTTCGGACTTGCATTTTCTACTTCTACATGAAGTGATTTTGTCATGTCTTGGAAATCACTACGCGAGCAGGAATATAACGGCGCTACGTCTACTTCGACTTGGTACACCCTGACTATTTTGACCAGCTCTGCAGTGACACTTTTATACACATCAGCTAAAGATCTGTTGGACATGGTTTGCGGCACCAGATTCGCTAAATATTGAATTGGTGAAGCAACTACGATATGTGAAGTGTGTGAGTTAGTGTAGAGTTCGCTGGGCAATGTGCGTGGTTTTGACCGGCCTGCGAAAAGTTATACCTGGAATTCTGAGCATTAAACCTACTTTTGAATGTTAATCCGTGGACTAAAAGCATAGGCTGTATAAACTGAACCGGACATTCGTTCACTATGAAGCCTGTATATTACGTAGCCTATGCGCGTCATACGAGTAATCGAGTAACTCGGATTCAAAATAAATCTAATGTAGCAAAGTGTGCTGTAACGATTAAAGTCACAAAAAGTCACAGTTTCCATAAAATTTCGTTCAAACTTTCTTCGTTGCCATTGTCATATTTACACACTCTGTGCTTCAAATTGTTACGTGATACGTTTCCAAGGGGGGCGCTGGTGAGGGACGACGGCCGAAATCCCAAGACGTTTCGGAGCACTAAATATTTGTTTCCTGGAGTCACGGGTGAACCCGTCCTTTTTGTTTGTGGCAAGCAGGTCACCGTGGAGTTTAATTTAAGTCGATATTATGGCAAAAACACAAAGACAGACACTCAGCTAAGGGACGGGGAATGTCGGAAGAACTGCTAGTTTCCATCAACAGCAAAGGCTATTTCACCAAGCAGCTCACTGCTCGGGAGGCAGCGACCAATGCGAGCTTTTTAGTATCCTAATTACATTTTAATGTCTTGAATTACATTTTAATGTCTTAATTAAAAATGTGTCTGTGGGTTAAAAAAGAGTTTAAAATGTATCATTTTTGCCATTGTTTTGGATTATGACGGCGAATAAGCATTGTTTTTTGTTAATTAACAGTCACTTTCTCGTTGCCTACTATTAATACATCCATTGAGCAGCATGTATTAACAATGTAATTTACTGCTTTCAATTTAGAAATACAATTAATAAGCCGCAGAATATAGTCGAAATTTTTTGACTTTTTGACCTTTCTGCTTTTCATTTGGCCCGCGGGGAAAATTGCCAACCCCTGGTATGGAACGATTCAGGCTTTGCGCACTCTAAGCGACACTATTATACGGCGGCAATAGCCGTTGCTTTCATATACGCTGACGTGTCTAATGCACATGGTACAACTTTGTTGGAACACGCTTTTATCCTATATGTGTTGTCGAACATTACATTAAATACAGCGGTGAATTTTCAGACTGACCTCGCAGTTCAGGTCAAAAAGTAAATTGAATAGTATATTCATATCGAAATGTACCCGAATATTTTCGGCTGACACTCGTCAGACTTTTAATCGTCAGCAACTAGTAGAGAAATGGAAACAACATTGTATATCAACAATCGTATCACAAAATATGACGTCACCAGCATGAAATTTGATCTCAAATAAGAAAGCGTTCAATTTACTATTTTAAGATGGTACACGAACTCCTTTTGTAGACAAAGCCCGGGCTGACGTATTTTGATGAAGGCCGACTCCAAGGCGCACAGATGAAAGTATTAGCGGCCCCTCCCGATGACACGAAATCTGTCGTCATATCTGACGTCATATTTTGTGATGCGATTGTTTATATGAAGAGACTCTTTGGGAACCAGAACTTCAAAATACATTGTAATAATATATTCATGGCAGAAATATATTAAAACCCGAAGTTTTTCGAGCTGACACTCTTCAGGGGCAATCGTCAGCGAATGGAGAATTTCAAAAACATGCATCTAGCTACATTGCACACAACCAATTATGATTTCATAAATATTTTATTAAAATGTAGATTGTAGATGTACAATGTATTTTCCAATTCTCTACTAGCTGCTGACGATTGCCCCTGACGAGTGTCAGCCGAAAATATTCGGGTATACATTTCAATAAAATATACTAATCAATTGTGTATTGAAGTTCTGTACCTTCAAGAAGCTCTTCAAAAAGAAAAACTAAAAATTAAAGTCAAGTGTACTGGGAAAGATTTTCGGTATGGTTGATTCATAATTTCTAATTTTATGCCGTCGTGTACATTTCTGAAGTCACCTAGAAATCGGTAAACATCCGCGACTGCGGTGTCAGCCATGAAGAATACAAATAGACTTACGCTTCTTTTTCAGCAGTATATTGGAGAGATGGCGTTTTTTCTGCGCAGCATTCGTAACGATATCGTCCTGCGCTAGCTCCAACGCCACAAGCTCCTTGTTCGAAAACTTGTGTAACGGGCTGTAAATCGGCCTGCCGCGTTTGCTTTTCATAACCTGACAGGCCCGATGCGGAATTGGATTAGCAACCGCGAAATTCCCGCGACACAAGTAATTTGATACCTTGTCGTTAATGGCGGCAATCTGGTCCCATTCTTGCTTCGATCTTGGCTTGGTGAAAAATTGGTCTACAATGATTTTCGCTTGGGCTTGAGCTTTCGCGTCCAAAGCCTCTTCGAATAACTTCATTTCCGCGTCTCGGTATCTGTGCGGGTGCGGATAATAATAATTCGCTTTATAAATTAATACAGGATCGTGTTACTTGGGGTCGAGCATTTCTGATCATGGGGACCTAGTTACCGATGTCATACACTGTTACCTTAGAGATTTTGAAGCACCGCGATACAACCATACGCAATTCCGACAATAGATCTGTCGAAGGCTAACTCAAAGGCATATCTGCAGACTTGTTCTATCTGTGGTCTGTGGCCATATATTATATTCTCGTGTAATGTTGCAAAAACTCCGGACTTGTCTTTGGCAATTACCCAGAAAATTCCAAATTATAAAATGCCCATCGATGGCTAACGTAGTACCACCCATAACGAGCGTCCCTCAACACATTGGAGAGCAGTGCAGATTAGGGATGGTGTGAAACTCTGAAAGATTCCGGTTCGCGTTAACGTGAACCTTTTTGAAAGGTTCTGTGTGAACGCGAACGTCAACCTCATGACGTCACATTGCTAATTCCAACCCTACATTTCAGTGAAGTAATAGCCTATATTCAGGACCGAAACAGCACTTCGTCCGCCCCCCCTCCATTGGGTGATAAACCAAAGCTATGGGGGGCTTAGCCCCCAAGACCTCCCATCAGGCTATGCGTTTTGCCACTACTTATCAGCGAGTTACGTTGTAATGTTCAGTGAGTCGGGTTATGCCGCCGGAACGCGCCAAGCCTGAACATTTTCTATAATTCATGATTGCATTGAATAGGTCAATATGATCGAGAATTGCATATATATTGCTATCAATTTTTTATCCACTCTGCTCACGTAATCAGATCTACCGGTGGACCTGAGTAAAGTATCTTGGAAACTGTAGGGTCCGTCAATAATAATTAAACATCTTCTGGCGGGCGGACCGGTTGGTATAATGACTTTGTTACAAGATGTTATTTCGTGACCTCCTGTCTGCTATACGTCAAAAGATATTGAAATCGCCGAAACGTACTAAACTAAAAGAATTATACGATTTTAAATTGACATTTCTTCACTGGCAAATAACTTTTCTCTGCGGGATGGCATTTGTCTCGTGGGGTTCAGATCGCCAGGACAGGAACATTCGGCGCCAGCTATATAATTAACCGCATATGGACAATTAAACATATATGTATAAATATCGAAGTTTTCGGTCAGCATAAGGGCAGTCCTTTTCGGCCAAGGTTTTCCCGCCGCCGATCGTTCTGGCACACTTCTCGGAGTCGCATGTTACATGGCCTAAAACTCCATATGTCTTGGTGCGTCGCGGCGCATGTAATGGCCGACGATGAAATGCCCAATTGCCCATTTCTCTAAATCATGTGTTTATTCTTGGGAGGGTACCCAATGAACAATATAGTTGGACACATGAAATCGCACCCGGCGCGAAAACTTTTTTAAGAAGTTGCATAATTTAAAAAAAACTCTTTAATTTATGCTAATTCACGGAAAAATTTGAGCCGCCTTCGAGCTGGCCCTTCCCCCAATTGGGGGGTTTGGGGTTCGGCAGTTACCGTCCTGCCCATATTAATGTTCACGTACACGATACCTAGCAATGACTCGGGAAACATAATGCCACAATGCTGAAGTACATATTGACGTTTTAAACGTCGCCAAATGCATCAACTCGGGCAATCAAATGGTATGGTAATCAGCTAATCACATAAAATCAATATCTTCCGTCGCTTTTCCAACCATTTCGACGAGGACTAGCAAGGGAATATTAGCTTACGCCTAACGGTCTAGACCAGACCGGACGATGTATTCGGCGTCTGAGTATTGCCACGTTGATATTGATCAGAGTGTAGAACGGGTTTCTATACCTGCCACCGAAATTACCCCATTAATTAGTTAAACAGCAGTAGCCAACACCCCAATCGCACGGATTTGGCTTTTATGATACAATAAACATATGAAATCAATATTGATCCAGTAGGTCTGCAAGATTTTTTACATCATGCAACGACATCAATTTCATCGATTGGTTGGATACGCATCATTTGCTGACTACCTACATGTCGTGTATTTCGCTCTTGATGTTGTGTGATTGCGGGTCAAGCTCACAGCAGAGAGTCACTAAATATTCACAAACGGAAAGCCGGATATTTCGAGCAAACTTTTGTAACAAAGCAAATAATATTTTTGAGATTGTCAAGGTGCATGCTCGTTTAGTGTTGATTTTTTTATACTGTCAGCGCCATATAGAGTGGCCAGCAGTTGAAATGTAATAAATTTCAACCAAAGGTGTTATAATGAATTGAAAATTGTAATATATATGAAAAAGGTTCACAGTGCAGAACCTACCAAGGTTCGTTTGTGAACGTGGACCTCTAAATTTCTAAACGCGAACGCGAACCTCACGTTCACACCATCACTAGTACAGACAGCACCGTAACTGCCGCACCCCAAACCCCCCAATTGGGGGGGGGGCGAGCTCGAAGGGGGCCCAAAATTTTTTCGTGAATTAGCATAAATCATAGGGTATTTTTTGAAAATTTATGCAATTTTTTCAAAAATTTTTCGAATTCAAGTATAGCAATGTATCTTTATTATTGGGTATTGGGCCATTACCGCGCCACGACCCACCAAGACATACAATCAAGTTTTAGG
>ATSW01009564.1:0-14505 GCA_000444245.1 Botryllus schlosseri
CTAGCTTGGCTTGGAGTCTGGAGTTTTTAATTAAGATTGCAGGAGAGTCGTGAGTAGACTGCTATCGTTACGTCCAGTTGAACGAGCAGTAGCTATAGATATAGGTAAAGACAGGACTGTAACTGCTGCACGCCAAACCCTCAATGAAGGGGGGGGGGCGAGCTCGAACGGGGCTTAAAATTATTTCTTGAATTAGCAAAATTATAGTATATAGTATTCACTAAATCGCCCCGAAACCAGCATAATTTGTAGTCCTATAGCTCACGACCGAAGCGTCTGCATAATTTGATAGGTCCGGTCTTTATCGAAAGCTAGTTTNGCACTGATTCCAAAAATGTAAATTGAAATATCGCCAGGGCAATAAAACTANCCCGAAATAGCCTCCAAAGGTTGACTGTTCAGAACAATGGGAGCGCAGCAACACAATGGCCATATCATTGGCCAATGGCGTCAAGTGATTGATCGGAACAATGCTAATTTTCAAATTTTGATGACATTTTGGGTCCGTTTAATTGCCCTGGTATTTGTGCGGCCCCGGCCGTGCTCTGAAATTCTAAATTTGGCCCTGACACCGAAAAAGTTTGGGAACCACTGATCTACAGCATTTGTTTACCGAGATTGTTGACGCTGAATTTCTATCTATTCAGTCTGACGAAACAACTGACATTACAATGAATAAAACATTTGTTACCGCACTTCAAGTCACGCCACCGGCAAACCTCTCGCGGCACCTACGTTAAAAATCATTGTTTACGGGAAATTCATGTGGCCATCATGAACGTTGAAAAACGCTACTGTGACGTCATATTGATAACAAGTCGCTTGCGGCCCTTGCCCCACCACCCGATATTGTCACGAGCCGCCACTGCTATGATGCATACCCATTACCCAGACATATGCGCAGTTTACATTTCACGCGATAATTTTGATAACCCGCGTTTGTCGAAATCAAGTAAGAAATTCGGAAGATGGCGCAAATTCCCTGATCGTGAGGTAAAGCTGAATCACACTTATTAAAAGTAATGACCTATTTACCTATCATTACATAGTGTTTGCTATCCAGGATTTCAGGGTAAAAAACACACCATAAAATACGTTACGGCTTCGTTGGCGGATGGCGAGTGGATATGTGATGTACGTAAACATCCGATTTCTATATGATATCTCTATTATCAGATACGGTTATCGCTATAACTGTTATCTGTTTATTCCGCACCAAATTAATCCATAGATTTACGTGCTTCGTGGCGTTGCCCATCTTCAGTTTTTCTCATCAGCGCCTTGTAACCTCTTTTCAGCGGTGTGAATATAATTACTAAACAAGGTCTGTAAAATGCCTTTGCTGTATGAGGCAAGCGTTGGCATTCTTTGTGTGGCGCAATGATGGTAAACGTGATTAATTAGCAATTGGTCGCAACCTAGTCGCGAGAGGTTGATGTTATTGCTGTTGTCGTTGTTTGTGGTATTTCCCGGGTATAATGATCATTTACATCGGGCCGATATTGTCTCATGATCCCGAATCCACCTATACTTGTAGCACTACCCACTTCTGAGCCTCTTAAAAATATTAGATGGAGCGAGGTAATACACAATATCAGGGGTGGCCATTGGCCAACTTGCGGCCGTAGAGCGAAATTTGTGCGGCCGTCGACACGTAATTCAATTAGTATGTCTTGACGGCCGTCCACATGCAATTTGAATTCAACGAATTTGCTCCCGATTTCTTGAAAGATTTTATTTATCCTTGAAATTTTCTTCGCACTGGCACGATTCAATGTGACTTCATTTTTCGATGTTACTATAATAGCGCCCATTGCAATCGGAGCCCTACGATACAGATGCGAACAGCAGAGGAAAATCCTTAAAAAAAATGGTAAATTTTTCCCACTTCGTGGTCGTTAACTAAAAAAAGGTCAACTTTCTCGCTCAGCTCCAATCCAATACAATTCATTATCAGTTGGTTTACTTAAAAAAAGGCAATTTTGCGGCTCAGCTCCCCAAATAGCCGCCGCAGCGTCACTTCAATGCCGATTTACTGTATCTCAGTCGGACTTTTCCCTCTATTTATCCGAAATTCTCAGGAAAGAGGACACAATCCAAAAAAAAGATGACATTTGGGCGTCCTCCGAGGACACTTTCAAATAAGTCGAAACAGAGGACAAATCCTTTTAAAAGAGGACGTATGGTAACACCTACTTTTATGGGTACACATACGGACACGCCGCCGGTTGTACCAGTGCCGATTAGTTTTTGGACTAGACATACCATAACTTACAAACCTTCCTACGACAGAACCCCTCCCTAATATCGATATCCACCGTCCAATCAAAGATTTACCAGCAATCTCGCCGAAGGATTGTTTTGATACATACTCGCAGCCGCTGTCAACGTGATATACTCGTGACATCTCGGGAAGGAAAAACATCGGCGCCTGGAAACGCACTGAAATCTGCGACTTTTCATTTGAGTGATGATTCAGAATAACGTTGTTTTGATTGGAATATAATTCAAGTTAGATTAGGATCAACTTAATTTCAGTGAAAATTCATTATAGTGGCAATGCAGATGATGGTCATTTGAATGAAAAAAATTTCCGAGTTGTCTTTGGATTCGGGTTAAGATTTAGACAGGACGAATCAATTATATAGAACAGACAAAAGTGGCGCTCCAAACAAAGGTATTGCTGCCACTCAAACTATTAAAACATCAATTTTAAATATCCACCTCAAAAGCAGGCAATCCTGTTATTGAAAAGAGCTGTCACTCTGCTGATATACACCCTGAGTAAATATTGTATTGTGCGCTAAATATGGCTAGTTTTACACTCCATCACAAAAAACGTACGATCTAATGCGGATGCATTGTCAGACACTCAAGTCAAAATAAGTTTGCTTTGCTGGAAACATGAGAATATTTGTTTATAAAGCGACAAATCGGCATGGCACGGCGTTGCACGTAACGTTTGCACAAAACGTTCATCAAATCGATTTAACACCATCAAGTTTACGATGTTTACTTTGTTTTCCCGCGGATATTTGGCACATATCATCGCACCTGCAGCTGCATGAATTTAAGTTATAGTGGCGGAAGAGCGCTTAGGTATCAAACCCCCACATGAGTATAACGTGATACATGTATACGTACACTTATACAAACTCGATTTATTGCGTGCCGAAGTGTAACGACACGCCGCAACCTCCACTTCATTCTTCATTGAATTCATTTTGAGATTTGTACGTTCTAACCGTAGCATAAAATGCCTCACGTAGCGGCAATACAAACTCTATCGTGTGTAAAGTAATGATTGTCCTCATACATGCCGACAGAAGACAGGGACTATAATTGGACTTGATAATAACCGTGCAAGACCCAATGCACTCTGTCCTAAGTCCTATCCGAAGCTAAATGTCCTAAAAACTATCTCAACCTTGTTATTTATCTGTGGAACGTACAGCATAGACATTGTGAACCTAGACATAGAGGATTCATTTGTTTTAGTCGGTGGTGGCGTGTTACCAAGTAACTCAAGTAGGTTTTGACAACGCAAATCGCTACTTCTATTTGTAATCAAGTAAAGTTTACGCGTTACTTCATACATCTATTTGAGAGGCAACGCAAACTACTTTTATCGCATCTGCCCTTAGTAAGGGAATGAATTGTGGTATTGGGTCGGACACATATTTGAGTAGGGCAACGCACCCTTACGGCAGCTATTCTACATTTCGATATCACCGCGCACAGAGTCAGAATCTTTTCCCGCTTCCTATCGACGTTTTGCGGCTGCCTAAGGCAAGGGTCACCAATTTGAAGCGGGTCGCGGACCACTTTTCAAATTTCGTGGAGGCCGCGGGCTACAAGAATGCAATGTCGAGACAAAATAGGCCACGCCTGTAGCAATCCCGTTTAAAACTTTACGTCAGTACATCGTGGTGCCCTTTAACATGGACGACGGTAACAGTTACCACAAAATGAATAATATCTTGTAAAATAAATACAAATACAACAAAAAAGATTACGATCATTACTGTCATTTTATTTTGAACTATGAGCAGCGATACCCGACAACGCTTTTCAGAGACTAAGGCATCGACATTGGGGATAGAGGGACAGTACATCCGCAAAGCTTGATCCCTCCGCCGTTTTCGAAGCGTCTCGGTCTTGGCAGTGTCTGGGCCATTGCACGTCAAAGCAATATGACCATCAGCTGATTCTCCCTTGATACAATGTTGTTGCAGTCGTCAAAGCCAGTTCAGCTATTGAGGAATCGCGATGTTGGGCAGAGCCGAATAACTTATTTCGAAACAACAACAATAATATTTTGAAACCTATATCAATTTTGTGTTGGTGACCCCTGTCCTAAGGTATACTCGACTTGCGTCTCAGTGTATGTTTGAGTTTAACGGTGTGAAGTCCCTTCTGCAACATATAGAAGAGGAATACAAAATGTCGAGTTCGCTGCAGTACAAACGAACAAACAATTTCAAATCTTTGTACGTTGTAGGCGTGTTCCCTATCCACGAGGGCCACATACTAATAAACCAAAATATACAATTGCAGCGAACTTAATTGCCATTTTAACAGGTAGTAAAGCATTTTGCTGCCACGATTGTTTCGACTTTTACAACGACTAGGTTGTGAAAGGCGATAAAACTCTGGTTACCTGCCACCCCGAGAATAATTAATAAACTGACAATGTTCCTGAGAGATATGCTTGGTGAACAGGAAATCGAGTTTGCTCTCAATCAGAGCAGGTAGAGCAGCATTATAATGCGATCACTTTTCTCAATAGCGGAAGATGTCTGTAACGACGTCCTTCCACTTTTTCGAGTATTCTGACCGAGGATTTACCCTACTTGTGTCGCGTAGGGTTTTATTTAAAACAAATTGTTGTTTAAACCATGTTTTGAATAGTGTTTTCAACAAAGGTATTTAAAAAAATTGTGTTTTTCAAGTTGTATAATTATGCCTTTATTGTGTAAATACTTTCCAAAAAACACGTTGTTATGCCTACGAACAATTACGACCCGATATAGCAAACGTATGCGATATGGGATGGTTACAACTCTCAAATGTCGGTTCAACAGCTATAGTAAGTAGGTATTTCGTCAAAGGAGCTATATTTACCCTAAATTTTCAATTGGTAATGTCAATTCACTATGATGTAACAATTGAATATTCGGCCTTGTCTTAAACATATTTATTTTAAATTGCTTTTTGTTTTAAATGCAACACTAGTGACGCGTTTTGAAGTAAGTTCGATTGTATATATTGTACATTGTACATCAGTGGTTCTGAAACCTTTTTCATACTGCATGCTACCGAGGTTCTATGATTTTATTGAGTACCACCAAATTAAACGTAGCTTTACTCGAAATGTTTTCAAAACATTGTTAATTGGCGAGCCAGTAAATACGCTGGCCCGGACATTTCGAAACAAATGCGTCCCACGAGCTAATTATCCAATGATTATTAATTACACACACTATAACGATGCAAAATTGAATGTCACGGTTGCAGTTGTTTCTTCTCCGCAATCCGATATAGGCGGGCAACAACTGATTCGAATGACGCATGCAGTAGTTATCTGTGGATTTCATGAATACATTTCTTAAATTAAAAAAAAAATACGCCAACAATTTGCGAAAACTGTAATTTTACTTAAAAGGAAATGCATTTGCTGCGTACACGCTGAAATGACTTGTTGAAAACCTCTGATCTACATGGCATTGAGTGCCGCACTGAACTACGACATTTTTCCTGTCCTAATGTTTGATTCGCGACAAGATCGAAAGTCGCATTCTCCGATGATACCCATTAACTGTGATAGGATGTTCAAATCTCAAAGAGTTACTATCATGCACGAGAATTTCTCACCCTTTAATGAAGGAGATCTTTTGAATAATCTACAACGCTCTAATCGAGAGATAATATGGGATGTTGCTTCGTATGTCTAACGTCCATGGATCCCTGAAAATACACAGACCAGACATCTCAATAAGACCAAGCAAACAGCAAAAGGTCATAATTTTGTTTGCATTACCTCAAACCTTCCTAATTATTTCCTGAGAGACGAGCCAGCTGATGTGTATCGTGTAGAAAGCAGTTTGACGACCATCTGCAAACATACGCGATCCGCTTTCAACTTGTTTAAACAGGGACAGTGCGAAGACCCTCATTAAAATTGCCANGAACAAATTAGGGTGAGCAATTTTTAATTATTTCGAACTGCATTGTTGGAGGGTTCAATAGATTGTGGCGACAAAGGATGTAGCAAGTGGTAAACTCGAGAAATAGTTTGACCAGCACACAAGCTACTTTGCGATCAATATCTTTTAATCAGGTGAACACTTCGCCCCAGTGACCAAGTCATATGCCGTGGATTTCATGAATAGAGATTTATCATCTGATAGAGCAGGTGATATAGAGAACTGTTAGAGGATTGCTAAGGCCGCTGTTACAAATCAATCATTTTAAGGCGCATGCGAGTGCGTATCCAGAAGGCATTTTTAAAGCATCCGTCAGGTGACAGGCAAGAGGAAGTATGAAGACAGTCTTCAGAAGGCAATGGTAGAGACGTCTCCGTGCATATGAGTNGGGGTGACCAGACTGCTTTTGAGAAAATGGGCCAAACATAGTCGAAAAAATGGCCAAAAAGGGGCATTTTATCCAATAGCGTTGAAAACGATGTTGATAATACACAATAATGGTACAACGTCAATAACGTTGCAATATTGCCAATAGACCCTTTGTCAATAGCCGGGAATTCTAGATTTATATTGTTGATACCGTTGGACACCAGATGAACTACAACTGTTGATAGTATAGTAGGACACCGAATCCAATTGCAATAACTGCGATTATTTCAAGCCTTTTCGAGCTGAATACCCAATCGTAAAATGAAACTTTGTCGTATGAGAGTTATGAAAATTTTAATGATCAAATTTTATGATTTTTTAGGAAAAGTTTGAAACTTATCTAACTTGTATACTTAATGTTTTTGAATTTTTGATTAAAATATAGCTAGTTTGATTTTATATGCCAACTGCTTCCGAGAAGAGCCAAATATTGAAAACAAAGGACTAAGGGGTCAAACAATTTTTTGGGAGCCAACTGCCTCTAAAATGGGCCAATCTGGCAACCCTGATATGAGTAGGAATTGGATCATTTGTTTTGTTATTGCTACATAAGTACATATCGACCAGGCTTTCAATATTTACGCAGTGTGTTATGAACATTGTGCATTTTTCAGATGATATCGGTATATGTGCTGATACATTGATTTGAATGGAAATCATGGTTTCGACAATAACGAGTGAGGTCATGGTAAGGTGCAGGTTAGGGGTTCGAGAACTGGGGTACGCGGCAGAATTCTTGGGGGAAAGCAAGCTTTGCATTGTCCTCCCACTGAGACAATTTTCTGCAACAGCGATTTTCACGTTTATGTGACCAGTGAGTAAAGTTGAAGCATACCAAATGCAACGATTATTAGGGCCTCAACCACCATGATTTTTCATCGCCGCACAATATTACTTGTCTCAACTGTAGGGAAATTCTGTTTCTCTATGCAGTGGTGCTGAGTGATAGTACGTATCCCACTGTAGATCTCGGTTCAGTTCTACGAGAACCAATGTCATCTGCCTANAAGGCTTCTCAGCGCTAATGTNAGCATCAGTGTTTTGCGTATGTAGATTGGTGAGCAGGCTATGATGTCTGATGTGCGAGACTAGTCTAATATTTCAATGTCGTATCCAGCTGTCCAAAAAACGATGCGGAAATTCTTTTGCTCTCCCCCTCCACTTACAGTTATGACTTNTCAGCAAGGTTTTTCAAGCGTGTGCTTCCTGAAGAACAGATTTAAGGCATACTTTATCTTGCATTTGCACATATGTTACAGGCGAGCATCTCTAAAACACTTCGAAGAATAAATGGACTTAAGGTTTCATTTATAACAAAAATCAATTCAAAACAAACATGTTCACAATGGTGTCCGATCAATACCGAGAAAACCTTTGCCGAGAATGGACACCACCGAGAATGCAATGCAGGCATGTTATGTATTATGTGCAGATCGTGTGTATATGCATGACGGCCTTGCCACAATCGGTGGCCATTCTCGGATATAAATTTCTCGACAGCGCGGACTCAGTAAGTTCGATTCTTGGCATTGGCCATTCTCGATAATATCCTTTCTCCGTGGAGTCCATTCCCGGTAATGGTTTTCGCGGTATTGGTATAGAACCGATCAAAACGTGGCTATTGTTTGCATATCATGTCTTTGTTTTTGTTTAGCCAAAACGAAACGAATCTTTAATTGTGACGCGACAGTGGATTGACATTGACACTGGAAAATTATTTTTAACCGCGACTACATTGATATACTACCTTGATATGCAGCATTTTTACGGTCGGCGGTCATCATCATCAGAACACCCATCTCGTAATAATATTCCATATCTACTTGCTATAACTGTTGAAGCAACTACGATTCCGAGGTTTCCAGCCACTCATTATCGTATCCGTCGACTATGACGGGTATAAATTGTCCGTAGTATACGGGAGTTGTATGAAAGCACCCTAGACATGGTGAAGGTGTAATGTCTTTGAATCAACCCCAGGATGAACTGGTCCCACCTTTTGTCCGTTCAGATATATTAGCATTTCAGCACACATACACAATATACATGTTTACGTATTAAGGGGTACATGAGCTTGGTGTTTGCCGCAAATATTGGACCTTGTAGTTAATAACGTCGATTCTATAACTCTGTTGTCGGTATCAATGACTCCACAAGAATATTAAAAAAAAAAAATTGTTATCCCTATACACCAGGCGTGGGCAACATACGGCCCGCGGGCCGGATCCGGCCCGCGAAGGGAATTTGTCCGGCCCGCGGACAGTTTTCTGTCTTACATGATAATGTGGCCCGCGGCCCTAGTATTCAGAGATTCCCTACTACTTGCGTAAACGTCAAATTGTAGTGACTGTATATACACATGTATGCACACTGCGCAGTGAGCGAGGGTGGTGCTTACTCGTAAGTTAGTCAAAGCGAGAAGACTTGCATTATCGGCATTTACGATGTACTCAACCCGAATGTCATTTGTGGTAATCATGGTGTTTGTCGACTACAATGGTCATTTACACTAGGCCAATATTTCATATTTTTGATTCCGTAACCGTCGACTTGTAGCACGGCACACTTCTAGGCTTTTGTAAGACATCACTTATGCCAGGGGTCGCCAACTCGAAACGGGTCGCGGGCCACTTTGAAATTTCGTAGAGGTGGCGGGCCGCATGAATTCAATATCGAGATAAAATAGGCCACACAGTTGAACAACCACGCCATATCTCACCACCTATTGAACCAGGGTGGCCAACCTGCGGCCGTAGAAGGGAAATTTGTGAGGCCGTGGACAAGTAATTCAATTAGTACCGTATGTGTTGGCGGCCGTCAACATGCAATTTGAATTTACAAATTGAGTCTCGATTTTTTGAGAGATCCTAATTAATCTTGATAATTTCTTCGCGCTGCGCGCGATTCCATGTGACTTCGTTTATCGATTTTGATATAGTGGCGCCCTTTGCAATCATAGCCCCACAGTACAGACGTGAACAGCAGAGGAAAATGATGCGCCTCATATAGAAGTACCAACTCGGAGTCCTGTACTCCTCACTTTACGGACAATCTTGATGGTAGGTCAAGAAATAACAGGATGCAACCAAGTGACTAATTATAATTGGCTCACCCGAAGATGCATCATCATTTATATCTTGTCCTAAATTTTCGAAAAATAAAATCTACAGTTGAATCTGATGACATGGGATGAGAAATAATAGGAAAAATACTATTATTTATGACGAAATTCATAGGTGAATCAGAAAATATTTTCGCGCTTCGCGCGATTATGTACGGCCCATAACATGACCACATTGACCAGTCACCAGTGACCGCTCGCGAAGTCGGTGCATATAGTAAGCCTATGTGATTAAGTAGATAAGTCCGGAGTTCACCGGAAAAGGACATGGACACTTTAGCATGTGTATTTGGAGTCCAGATAGTTCATTACGACTATGCCTGGAATGCGGCCGTAGGCTTCATGAGTAGTCGAAATGCGGCCGTGAATGGCAAAAGGGTTGGCCACCCCTGTACTAAACTCTAATGAAGAGATATCTTGGTGAATTTGTGGTACCGGGTTTATCGAACGCCTTCAAATCTTAATTAGGGATTGTACCGTGTTGATCGATCAGAGAGAAACAAACATGGTGGTGCCTGTATGACAATGCTGTTCTCAAATCCACATTGTCTTCGTCACTATTAAAATACATTCATTAAATACGATTTATTCCTTGTGTATGTGGATAAATGGGCGAATAATGTTCGATTCAGCAATCCGGCCCGCCAAGTATTTAATTTTCCTACACCCGGCCCGCTGACTGGAGAAGTTGCCCGCCCCTGCTATACACGATTATGCGAAAGCGATGCTGACTGAAGACAGCTTTCCGTTTGTCATCGACTAAGTCGCGGGCAGTAATTATTAGGAGATATTTCAACTCGCGATTCTTCCTGAACAATGTATCCATTTTACTGTAGCTACGATTAAAACCGCTGGTAACGATTGTATGACGCCTATAACCCGCTGTTTTGTCGCCGCAAACCAATCTTTGTAGCAGCGCGTCTCAGCTTTGGAAGTGTTGGAACAGTTTGACGATTTCCGTACTGACTGCGATCACACCTACTGACTGTAAAGGAGGATATGCAAATTATTATCGTACGTAGTAAAATTTCCGAATTACCGACACTTGATACGCGGCGCGTTATGACGCAGCAGTAACAGTTGAGTCTGTGAAACGCTTCGATTTTCCAAAATTTGATCTCGGCGGACCTTTAGCGGAGATGCTTGATCCCAATACTGGCCCGTAACTTAATTTTTATTGGTCAGTGTTTTTAAACAGCAGATTTCAGAATCTCCGAAAGATGGACGCAATCCTACTTAGTGGTAATTCCCAGTTAGAAACCACGGGGTTTATCTGATTTCCAGATTGCCCTGGTTTTCTATGGTACTACAAAACCATTTCGACATAATCTACATTCGTCGGTGCTGCAACCATGAGATGTTGTATCATCTTGTGTTATGTTCATTCAGTTTACAATACATGCCTCTTCTTTACATCGCCTAGCTAGACCCAGGTCGGTGTCTGATTTGAAAGACCACTCCAAGTTCTTTCGACACTATCCTAGATTTTCATTGTATCGCGATCTTGTGCTGTATGACAAATTTATGAAAAACTTATTTAGTTCAGCTTGATTCAACTTTATATAGCTGCGATCACCATCACACTCATGCTGAGAACATTCTTCAGACAAAGACTCTTCACCGAGAGAATCTTCTTCAACTGTTGGTAAAACTTTTGAAGGCAATAAAATTGTAACATCTGGGCCATGGGGAATAATCGGTTGTATTGCGAAAGTCAATTTGGATATTGCATTTTATGCTGATTTTTGACATTGAATAAAAAATCACATGAGTAAAAGTAACAATCTTTTCCATGTCTATGTGGCTCTCGCCAAACCATTGGCACACCAAATGCTAAAGATTTTTATTTTCAAATGCTTCACAGCCTTAATGTCGCTTTACTTTTCATTCAGTGTGCTGCGAATTCCTCTTCTTTACATCGCCTAGGCCCAGGTTGATGTCTGATTTGAAAGACTACTCCAAGTTGTTTTGACACTACCCTATATTTTCATTGTATCGCAGTCTTGTGGTGTATTGATCTGATGAAATTTTTAGTAATAAACTGAACTGGAATGAAGAGATCGGCCAATATTGCAAGGCTCGAAAACAGTACGCATGCGAATCCTCGCAGTACAGTACACAATCAAGGCCGCAGTCAATTCTACAATATATTTGGTAAATTCACAGCACAGCCTTGACCAGACGGTGTAATGATCTTGTTAACCTCGCCTGCATAATTGTCACCTTATCAATCACTGATCCCAGCGATTGATCACATACGAGGTATGACATATTTGCGGTTTTATAATATTCCCAGCTATTTCAAGCCTGTTTACATTTAAGCTATGGCTATGGCGTGAACTCTGTAAGAGGCCAATGATGCGATGTACTTCCCCGAGACACAATAGACTTGGAAACTCAAACGAGTGTTTTGTGACTGCGAGTGTGCCCCCGAGCAATCTATATTCATAGGATCTCTTGGTATCGGACAGGTGGATTGCCGGCGTTATCAACTTACCAACTAGCTGGTAGCCCAGCAACTTTACGCGGGTTTCACGACCGATGGATACTGCGTTGATCGTTCAATGAGAGTAACCCAAATCAGACTACACTCTCTCGCATCACTGGAGTATCGCTTTCTCCGCACTCCAGCGTGCGCAGCGTAAACAATCGGACAGCCAGCATAGAAAAAACGTGTGGAAACGTTGGCGAGTTTTGAAGCGCCCCTACAAATGATATCATATCATTGTTATCTATTGAAGTAGCAGGGTTTCGTTGGTGGGTGTATGAAATGAAACGTCAGAATACACGCGCGTGTAACGATAACGTACACCAATGCTTATCGAGGTAACTGCGGACGATTGATACGAGGTCTATTTTGAGGCTTGGCTGTTGCTGGATATTAAACAGATACCGCATTAATCATCTCGTTAGCAGTGAATGTGTGCGTTGTAAGTGACATTGTTAGCTAGCTGGCGGGTTATCTTAGCACGTTGCAAAGGCGGCAGTGGAAAGTTTTTAAAATGCGGTGTGCCTACATCAGTTTTACAAAACTCGCAGTGGCAGAATTGTATTCGACCTTAAGATGGATGAAGATGGGTGTTGAAGTTTCCGAATACTATATACTATGTTGCGGATAAGCTTCTCAGTAGTACGAAGAGGGATGCTACTTGGGTTTACATGCTCAAAGAATACGTATCCGTTGCTGTGCCGCTCGGCATATACTGGACGTCTAGCCGAATAATAGGAATTGAAATTCGGCAAAATATCGGTTGGACGGTCGATCCTACCATAACTAGATCGAGGTATTTTTCTCAGCGTGTCATATTGAGCAGAGCATTTGTATTATTTGGTACATACGTTATTATACCTGATGGAAGGTTGGATAGATCAAGGCGTCCACAAGTCCTCCCAGTCGAGTGTAGCGTAAGGGAGTCTCCATCCGGGTAATAAAATAGACAGATAGCTAGTAAATCCAGTGTTTAGAGTGCATTTCGTTGTGACATGACTACATGCTGTGGCATCAAATAGATCCTGCGAGGAGTTAGCTTTTATCAAACTGTACTGAGGTGGGTAGATATGACGCACAAAGTTGCAGGATGCTAATAAATGTCGAATATATATCAGTGACTTATTTGTTCGGTCTGCATTCACGAGAAAATATTTCCAATATCGTATCATTTGAATAACATAGCTTCCAACTTGTAGCGGGTTATATGTAAGGTTGTGGCACGCACTCGGCTGTTAACGTCTTCAGTGTCTATTCGCGATTGTGCATTGACATGTGGTATCCTCATGTAACCTAAGTGCCAGTGTATAAGTTGAAGGATATATCGAACAGCAATCAGATTCTTGTAGCTGTCGCCAGATTAAATTGCATCTCGCGGTGAGGGTGACCTAAATTAATTAGCAACAGCGCGAAATGCGTATAGCGCATTCTGGATCCGATTGATTACTATGAATGCCCATAGCGAATTAAGGGAGCTTACGCTACTATCGCCAATCGATAAAATCATAAATATTAGCAGGCGTGAGGTATCATGGCAACCAATCTCGGTTGTGTATCATTTAGGATTTCAAGAGCAACGGGTTTCTGCAGTGTCATTGTTAACAACTTCCGATTTTATCCAGAGCATTTCGATAGATATTCTATCAAACACTGCGCTAATTATCCAGTTTGGAATATGATCAATGCGACAAAGCGTGTGCTGTAGAAGCGTGCGTATTCCTGGACTATCTGCCTACTGGTTTTAACGGATAATCTTGAAAGCGAGCATGATTATGACCTCGTGGATGACAAGGATCGCTATGATCTGCATATGTTTGGAATGTGCCGTATCTGGGTTACGGAGCAGGAAACGACAAAACAGAGAAGGTACGTTGATTACTAACAGCTGACGCGATCGGGCATGGGCATTTAGACGGGACATCTACATATTGTTTGTATATAATGATTGTGTAAGAAATGTTCTCTTACTTCAGCATTATAGCCTCTGCACTACTTCCAAAACTCTTTGACTTTGCGTGATACATATAAGATAAATTCAATATCTTAATTTGGTGTGAAGATCATCCAAGTGCGTGTTTACGATAACGGCGTAGCATTGCTGAAAATAAAGTGCTTACAAGATATAAGCATATAAGCGTCTTACGCGGGAGATTAGGGATATTATTTGGCATGATAAATCTTTTGGAATGCGACCACAATAATATTTTCCTTTGACTGTAATTTTATTCCGAAGCTGTTGTATCACTGAGTCGGAGACACGC
>ATSW01009565.1:0-13480 GCA_000444245.1 Botryllus schlosseri
TTTGGAATAGCAAAACACAATACATAAAAATTTTTACTCAAATAAAATTTTGCAAAATTTTGGTACATGGTGTTATTTTTGCTACATAATAAGAGAAGATTTCTCATTTCACAGACACAAGTAACGCAAACAAAACCACTTCTGACGAGTTTTAAAGTGTTGATTTTTTACTTGATGCATGAATAAGCTATATTTGTTCATATTAACCTTTTCATTAGCGTTTTCTTACCTCCAATAAATAATTATTGTGATTGATACGGAGCAATTATGAGTANAATCAAAAATTAGAGAAATTGACATTTNTTCAAAATTTGGGACACTTCAGNAAAAATTTTGGTATTTTNGTAATTAGNTTGGAATACTAAAACACAATACATANATNTTTTTAGCCAACTAAACATGGTGTTATCCAACCGTTTACTTATGCGAAATAAAAGCATGTTTCTTGCACTGATATGATGTATTTTTCTTTACCAGCTCTGACTGCAACTTCGTTGAAAAGAAGAAGCATTGTGTCGGTGAGAAAACGAATTCCTAGTCAGCTGACCTCTACGAATTAAAATAAATCATTGTCTGGACTATTACTCATGCAGTCGCTCACTGGTAGAGATGTTGTCAGATACTTATCTGATACTTTCGACCAAAACTGAAAATCGAATTGCTTGAAAAACATCTAAAAGTTTGTCACCACTATCAGAAAGACCAGAACTGCTTTGATATGACGTACATTGACGATCATTTTACCTAGCTAGGTCATCACTAGGGCAAGTTTTTGTTGCACTAAAGTCGTGATAAAGTTTCACTTAATTTTCGACATTTGTTCCGTTCTATAACCTAGTTCCTGCAGAGCAGTCAAATTTCTTACTTTGCCATTTCACGGACATTCTGGCGAGACCGCCAAAATATATATTTTCTTCGTACACAGCGAGAAAATTACGCAATGCGGGTATAACTTTCTACTAAAAAGCCAAACAGCATAGCGATAACCCCACTCCCGCTGAAATAAGTCCAATAATACACCCCAAGCCCTCTAGGACTGCAAACTTGACCGAAGGCGTTGCAGAAAAACTCACTCTTGGCAACTTTAACAAAACCAATAGGCCGAATAAGATGACCCAGTGAAACAAAACCAATAGCCCGAATAAAACGACACACTGAAAATGTAATGTTGCAGTGAAAATTGGTATGATTAGCAACTGTTTCGATTCGATTAGCAAGTGTTAAGTCGTGACGCAAAAGACCATAGTTGTTATATGCGTCACTAAAATTGTTTTTAAATATTATAATAATAATAGCTCGAATAAAGTGACACAGTGAAAATGTAATGTTGCAGTGAAAATTGGTATGAGAAATAGTGAAAAGTTGCAAAAACTTTCACTATAAAATCCTCCAAAATAGCTTAAACCATCATAGTACATAGATTATGAGTATCTAGGAAGTTGTCGTAAGCGTTAAAAAAGTTTCAAAAACTTGCCCTAGTCATCACTCATCATCTTCCGAAATCTGGCTCTCGTACGCTGTACTTGAAATGCTAGGCAGCTAAGTTACAAGCAATGAATACACCCAATTCGTGGTAATGTCATATCCATTGCATGCAGACTCTTCGAATATTAAAACCGTGTTATTTATAATTACTATTTTAACACTACGACGCTTTCCGCATTATGCTATCAAGATTGAGCCATATATTTAATTTAGGTTCAGAGTTCTTCAATTCATACTGCTATGGTAAGTATATGATTGATCATTTCGTTGATATTCATCACCGTTACAAAGTTAAAATAATGAAATTTGATTTTATCGACCGCTTCATTGGTGATTCTCAAGCTTCTAGCCAGACACCTTTTCCATTTGGTTATGTTAAATGAGATCCCCACTCATAAATTAAATGCAGCAAAAGTAGCGCGAGAGCTATTTTCAATGAAAGATATCATATTTCAAGCCAACTTCAACGATAGCTGATATGGCGTTTGTCAGGTGCGATTTGCGTTCGACCGATTCAGGTTTCGTCCCAGGATTGTTACTAACGAACGCAGAAATACATTTACACATGCTGTTAATCAATTGTTTTTATTCCGCCACGCAACTACTAAAAAGTAAGTTATCTACATGATAAACACGTCGAATGGCCACTCAGTAATACGATGTGACTATAGCACGGTGGTTTTCAAATGATGGGCCACAGAAGCAATTATAAGTGAACCACAGAGGTAATTTTAAAATTGACGACGTTGCTGTGAACCGCAATTTGGTTCCACTGACTATCGAAGCAAAACCGATCACTTAAGCATTACCGATCCATTTCGTCAAATTCTTATTCGGCTGACACTCGTTAGGAACGAACGTCGGTAAATGCCATAAGAAAAATTCGAAATAATTAGGAAGAAAATCGGTGGGACGTGATGATACCAAGTATGCGTAATCTCACGAATGACATCCAGAACGGAATTTGTTTCAATTGTTTCAAGTTGCACGTTAAGCTGTATATTATAGTGTTAACTCGACTCAAATGGAGCAATTTTCAATACCACCGACTAAAGTCTGAATCATAACAAACCTGCTTATCATTCTAACGTGTACTTTAGAGTTTATAAACGAAAACTAAAGATTGTAATAGTGGTAATTTATTCCACTCGAAGCTTTTCGACTAACTCTCATCAGGAGTGAACGTCAGAAAATTCGATCAATCAAATTCGAAATATTGAAAGAATTTTTTCGTTGTGACGTAAAAGCTGCAAAAGTCGGTTCTCTGCCGCCGTAAGGGAATACCCAGGGAATATTTCATTAGTGTTGCGTTGTCATTTGGCTATTTTACAGCCGGATTTCTGTCTGTTATACCGTACCGCGTGTTGTTATGTGCCGTTCGCGACTCTTTGTACATGTCATTATTACGTCACAACGACAAAATTATGATATATATTTTTAATTTGATTGATTACATTTACTGACGTTCGCTCCTGATGAGAGTCAGTAAAAAAGCTTCGAGTGGAATAGATTTGGAAATATGAACGTATCGTTTGCTGCAATATTGAAGTTCTGTACTTCCGAAAGTTGATTCATAATAAGAACATAGGACTGTTTCTGGTGGAAATACCCCGGGATCAACACCAGACGACCTAATAGTAGTTCTCATCATCGCAACAGTACAAATTCGAAAATTCACTACAGTAAACTTAGATGAGGCGAGGAACGTTACACTTCAATGCATAAAACCGCATTTTTAAGCTTAAATATTTAGACGCTTGTCATAGATTATCATCACTGTTCCAAAAATTCTCGTATTGCCAGTAAAATGAAACTGTTCACGTACCCCCGACTAATCTCCTGCGCTCCAATGATAGTACGCTTACCTCAGTGACTTGCGGTGAGGTTCATGGCTGGTGCGGCACATGTTTGCGCGCTCGTATGGCTTTATATTGCTTCGTGAGGTCCTTGTATTTCTAATTTAATTGTCGCGTCGTTTGATCATCATTATTATTAGTCTCGTTTTCTTTCTCCATATATTCAATTGCTAGACTAGTTTTCGTTGGTTAATTTGCTGAAGAGACGGTTGGAAGACTCTTGTTGTGAATCGTTGTGAATCGTACTTTATAACTTATTTACCTATATTCCTGCATACGTACGTGATGCCATTTGTGCTGTTTACGTTGTATGAAGCATCAATTCGATTAAAAGGTTGTTTACAGTGGCAACTCGTGACAATATCGGGTGGTGGGGGCGATTTTAATTGCTCAAATGACGTCACAGTCGTGTATTCCAGGGGTGGGCAACTTCTCCAGTCGGCGGGCCGGATATAGGAAAATGAAGTATTTGGCGGGCCGGATTCCTAATCGATACAGTAATCGTGTATTTATCCACCTATACACGTGTTACCCATACCTATACAATATTTTATTCACCTATAAAATCGCATATAATGTAAATTTTAAGTTGAAAGCATAGAGGCCAAAACTGTATTTAATGAATTTATGAACGCAATATGCTTCAATAGCTGTTGAAGTCAATGAGATCTGTTCTCGATCAAAGTGATCGATATCAAACGTAGAAACCCTTGGATTGGAACGCCGCTTTGTCTGTTCATTTTCATACTGTAGAATGTTTGCACGGGAATGTATGTAGACGCGAACGGAATCTTTCTCCAGCAGCAGGCCGCATTATCATGAAAGACCGCAAATTCTCTGTGGGCCGCTTAAATTTCCTTCGCGGACCGGATCCAGACCGCGGGCCGTATGTTGCCCGCAGAGGTGGTCAGTAACGAAGTACTTCTACTTTTTGAAGTACTTGAAGTAGATTTTGCCTACTCAAACTACTCTTTAAGTAGTTATGATTTTAGACTACTTTTACTTCTACTTGACTGTTTTCAGTTTTGTAGGCAAAAATAAGCGTAAAATACCTACTTACTTACTTACATGTGAACCACCACTCCTACTTCTACTTGAGTAGAAATTCCGTCGTTACTTCTACTTCTACTTGAGTAGCGACGGTGACTACTTTGACCACCTCTGGTTGCCCGCTCCCAGCGTATTCCGACGTGAAAGAGTGACTTCGTGGTGGTCACACACAGTTTGCATGGGGTATGTATAGACATTAAGTATGGGTCCGATTACACTCCGTCAGTTAGTTTACAATTGCATGCTGGCAGAATAGTTCCTCACATGCAAATAAATTCGACCTATGCGAGTTATGGGCCTGTTACAGATGTTTCCTGCTTTGGGGGGTGTAAAATAAATTTCGATAGACTTGAACATATTTCGTGGTAGCCTTCAACACGAACAAACCAACAATCATTTAAATGTGAAGTGTAGGGCTTGTATCAGGCTACATAACGGCACGTATCTTTTTCATTCAATGAATGTCATCGTTTGAATTGAATATTTATTGTCTATCTATAAGATGGCGACCAAACATTCTTCTTTGGCTTCCTGTAGCCATGCTGTAGCTTAGGTTATTGCACACAGCAGGAAAAGTTGGAACATCTGTGTTTTGGAGTATATGTCTCAAAGGTACCAAGGTCCATTTGGACCCACAGGGGGGGGGGGCGATTGTACGTTTGAGCATCGAATTTAGAACTTTCAGATATATTTTTTCAAAAACTGGATATTCATGTACATATCTGTGGTATAGGTAGAGATTGTATCGGAGTATTGAACCTGTAAAAGATCTGCTGTTATCGACTGTACAATGTACATTGGGGGGCAAGAGATCACTTTGTAATTTTCGATACATCGCTACCACATCTCCCCTACACCGGCGTTACATTATAACGTCTAGTCTGGACAGGCTTCTGGGCTTATAGTCGCAGTGAAAGTGCCCGACCCCTAGACGGTGGGTGAACCCAAAATTTTGACACAATATATTTATTTGCTATTTCGCACCACATATCAAGACGCACTTTTTTGAAATTCAAAAATATTTAATTTTCAGTGATTTTATGTCAAAGTGCACACACAAAAATAAATTGCACATGCTTTTAACAGGCTAGTGGAGTGTGATGAATACAATATGTCACTTAATACACCAAGTTATCATATGCAATGTTTAAGTTTTCCTTCAAGTAGGCTTATTCGCAAGTATATTACGAACATTTATCATTCATATACATACACGTTTACATCATTTCGCGCCCACGTTTCTTTAATTTCTTTTGTTTGCGGGTTTGGTTTTCTCAGTTTGCGTTTATAAGTTTTCGGATGATTTTGGTTTGCACCCCTATTTCTTCTGCATACTCATTTTGTATGTCTAGGGATATTTTCCATATCCATATTTCGGATTTGAGATCCATGTATATTGGTATTATCTTAGCTACACGTGGCCCGTCGTATGTGTTCGTTTTTAATCTTCTTAGGCTCGACATCGATGTGTCTCTGGAGAGCATCCTCCAGGTCATTTCTGATGATATAAAATATATTTTGTGAGTTTCGCATTCTTCATATGAGTGGTGTAAAGCAGTGGTCCTCAACCGCCGGTCCGCGGACCGGTGCCGGTCCGTGACGACGTTTCTGTCGGTCCGCGAGGTATATTAGGATTTTATACCTTAATTTCAAGGTGAAAAAAATTGAAGGCTGTCCAATTGGTAAACAAATAAAACTTGAAATTTTAAACTGATGCAGAACTTCCTGAGGTAAGATTAGGCCCGGAAACATGTTCGATTTGAGGTAAAGCTCAAGCTGTCTCAGTTGACGATATGCGAGCGACTCGCTAAGTACTAGCTGCCTCGCTAAACTGCGCAATTAGGACGATCATTCGTTTATGATTCAATAATTTGAGGATGGCCTGGTATCGCTGTTGCCAGGTCTTTTCATGCGGTGCATTGTAATCGTACTAGGCTACGTCTGAAAGTATTGGGAATTAGCAAGATAGCTCGACGAGGTTCTTGGTCCTATACTCCAAAACGAATCATATCTGGATATTGTCTAAGAGAGTTGGCGCGGTCGGTTAATCCACGGTCTTCGGCGTGAAACTAGCCTATGTTTATGTCTGCAAGACAATATTACCTCGACTCAGCACTCAGCAGACACTACCGTAAATTCACATGAATACCATCACAAACATATTTAATTACGAACAAAACCCAAAAATGTCACTCTAGTACAAGGGTTGCCAGCCTGCGGCCTTAGAAGGAAATTTGTGCGGTCGCGGACACGTAATTCAATTAGTAGGCTATGTGTTGGCGGCCGTCGACATGAAAATTGAATTTAGGAATTGACTCCCGAGTTTTTGAGATATTTTGATAGATCTTGAAATTTTCTTCGCGCTAGCCGCGATTCAATGCGGCTTCATTTTTCGACTTTAATATAGTCGTTGAGACATTTGCAATCTGAACCTCACAGTACAAATGCGAACAGAGTAGGAAAATGATGTACCCCATATAGAAATACCAATTGGGAATCGTGCTCTCCTTACGAAATAAATTTATTTCTGGTACGTTTAGGAGATTTCATATCTTTCCACTATACCGACAATCCTGGTGGGAGGTCAAGAAATATCAACACGCGACTATACTAACAATTGGCCCGCCCGAAGATGCATCATCATTTATAACTTGTCCTATATTTTCGAAAACACCCTTTCCATCAACTCTGTTGATGAATCTGATAGCCTTGGCTGAGAAAGGATATATATTTAATAGTAACATGTGAAACTAAAAATATTAACGACGAAATTCATTCGTGAAAGTGAAATAAGTTTCGCGCTTCGCGCGAGCATAACTGATCCGAGTTTTTATTCGTAACATGACCACTATGTAGCGATTTCGGTGCGTATAGTAAAACGATATGAAAAAGTAGAATATTCCGGAGTTCACCAGAAAAAGTTAATTGCGAATATGTCCTGAAATGCGGACTTAGGCCATATAAGTCATCGAAATGCGGCCGCCTAAAGGTTGGCCACGCCTGCTCTAGTGCCATACTTGCACAAAAACGGCTGCATACATTATATTTGGGGTTGATTTCAACTTTAGAGTCCACCGGTCCGCCAAATATCTTCTGTAATTTTATCGGTCCGCGAGGTGAAAATGGTTGAGAACCACTGGTGTAAAGTCTCATTGTCGTTCCTGCAAAGTTTGCATTTCTTTTTTATATTCTTGTTTTTGGTGTTGTCCCATTCGGCTGCCGTTTCTCTTGATCCTGTAAAATAACTCCCGGTATTAATTCTGTAGGATATGACTCCCTGGTTGTTGTCGACGAGTTCTTTGNTGTTGTTNTCGTAGAGCCATATCNTTTTCCANTTNTCNATTTCTTCNCTCTTATTNGTTGCTGTCTTCTTGAGGAGTATCGCATATACTTCTTTTTGGGTAAGCTCGTNTGCGTCATCGTTTTCCCTTAGTATCGAGGAACATGTTTCTCTTNCTTTTTCCCAGNTTTCTGTTGGTTTGTGTCTGTGAGGACAGTTGTTATTGTATAAGTTTGAATTNATATATTTCACANCGTTGTTGAGAGGTTGTATATNGCCTCTGATTGNNATATCCCATTAGGTTCATCGAGCTGGGATAGTTTCTGCATCCTTTTGATTCTACTCGTTTTCACCGCCTGGCATTCCAATGNCCCCTTATTTTCTTGGTCTTATCATGGTGTTTNTGCTCTTCTGCTCTAGTTTTTCAAGGCTCCANAGNACATTGAATAGGAGTNTTTNCATTTACTTCAAATATTCTTTCCGAATNAGCTTATTGGAATAAGTATATGTTATTTTGGTTGTTATAAAAGCTTTTNTGGCCGTGATTTTCNCNAGCCGTGATTTCNNNTGCTTTTNGNTTTGATAAAGTTAGCAGATTTTCGAAGTCATTGTATTATTTTTCCATAGTTTAAGTCTTCTTCTTTTTCTCCGTGATGTATGCCAAGGATTCTCAAACTTGATCTTAGCATATGCGCATGTGGCGAATTTTGTAGGATATATTGTGATCTTGGGTTCAGTGCTAGGATTTATGTGTTTGCTCTGTTTAATTCCTGCCCCGTCGCATTATATAGTTTGTCGTATTCCTCTAATATTTCACGTATTGAGCCGGTCGAACTAATGTATAGGGTTACGTCATTAGCGAATTGGTCCTGCTTATGAGTTATGCTCCCAATTCTTATTCCCTTGAATTTCTCGTTTCCATCTATTCTGTTGGCAAAAGGGCCTGTGCTTATGGCGTGCAGTGTCATGCTGAGAAAGCATCCTTGTCGAATGTCTCTCAGACATGTGATTTCCGCTGCTTTTAGTCCATTTACTTCCACTATCGCGATTGGGTTGTTATATATCTCTTTGATGGCGTTGAGCATTTCGCGAGTGACTTGGTTTTTTTCTAGTACTTTGATTAGCATACTATGGTTCATTTTGTCGGACGCTTTTTTGCGTCGATGGTCATTCTGTCTACTTCGATAGGTTTATCGCGATGCTGACATAGGACAGCTTCGATGTTGTTATGGATTGCTTCCATCTTCCTTACCGGGATAACTGCTTTCTGTCATATACTTATTTTTTCTGGTATTTCATTGGTCAGTTTCTTGTTCAGGATTTTGCCATGATTTTATAATCAGTATTGAGTAGGGAGATGGGTCTCCAATTTCCTTTGTTCTTTTCCTTTATGGATCAAGATAAATTTTGCTAGCTTCCAGTTTTTTAGCATTATCCCTAGTAGCATTGCGTTATTTACTGCTTTCATACTGCTACTACTCGCTCACTTTTTATGCGCCTATTGCTTGAATTTTGCTGCCGACTTTTGGCTCTGTCCTCCTTATCGGATAACAGCCATTCCCTGATTAAATTGTCAGGTGATCCTAAAAAACGCTGCACACCGAATTTAGTTCAATTCTAGCTAGTATAGGACTTCGCAGATCCAATTAAAATGTTCAATTTATTGAAGAAAATCAGATAAAATATTTTTAAATTTTTCTGTCAACCCAATGAAATTGTTGAGCTGTTTTTAAAGACGATGCAGAACAAATCTGAGTCAATTCCAACAAGTAGAAGCGAAGTTATTTGAGTTTTTGTTGATAATGTTCGGATAATCCACCGACCAAGGATAATCCGCGAATTGTCAACGAAAACTCAAATAACTACGCTTCTATTAGTTGGAATTGACTAAAATTTGTTATGCATCGTCTTTAAAGACAGCTCAACAATTTCACGTGGTTGGCAGAAAAATTCGTGAATTTTTTTATATTTCCCTGATAAATAAAAAAGTTGATTGGATCTGTGGGGTCATATACTTGTTAGAATTGAACCAAATTCGGTGTGCAGCGTTTTTTCAAGGTAACCTGACACTTTAATAAGTGAATGGCAGGAATCCGAAAAGAAAAATTATTTTCGAACAGCCCTAACCTTCACTCTTGGCTTTGTCACCACTGCTAAGGCAGTGAGATCAGTGATGAGGCGCTCCGCCCGTTTAAAACACCGTCGTCCGACCGACGGCCTTCTTTTACCCGCCGAGCGACTAACGTGCCTTTTTATCAGCCGATCAACCAACGTGCCTTCTATTATCTGACTATTTACCGCCGCCGTACGATCGATGTCCTTCCTATCCGTTGCTCTAATACAGTGGTTCCCAAAGTGGGCGCCAGCGCCCCCTTGGGGGCGTTCGTAAGCGTGACGGGGGCGCTGGCCATGAAATGGGCGATTGTTGGGCGCTGGCTAGAAAATTGGGCGGTAGACGGGGGCGCTGAGAGCAAATGCGGCGGTGTGGGTTTAGAAGGCAACTGCGGCGTATAGTTGAAACGATTGATTAATTAAGTAGCTAGGTTCGCAGTAAAAATGCATAATTGATTCAGTAAGGGCAATTTAGGGTCGTCCGTCTATTTATTCAGCTGTACCGGAAAAGTCGAAAGTTACTTGACAATGTTATTCCTGCTCATCAATAGACCAATTTAGCAGTCGGCAGCATCCCCGAAAAGCGTGGTTCCTTGTGTGCTGCTGTGAGAACTTCAAAGTATATTTGAGCAGTTATTGCTCACTGCAAGATGTGATGGCTTTTTAAGAGAAACTCTGTTGCGTGAATTTATTATCTGTTTCAAACAATCATGGATTTTCCACAGCGCTGTCAGCGTGGCCTTCGACATCGCGTTCTGGTTGCGAGAAACGACATCACTCCTACTTGACGGTCGTGTATTTCTCAAAATTTAACGGTAGAATGTATCATTTCATAGTAATGATGAAACCTGATAAAGGTGGACATGGCACTGACCATATTCGGTGACAAGTTAGTGATAATTCACCGGAATTTTGCGACACATTAACTGTTCCAATTCTCGAGTTTGCTTTGAGCTACCGGTCCAGCTCGAATACCACATTTTCATGGAGAAAAATGAATCAATCATCCCACAAAATTTCACGAGGATGGTGATTTGGTTCCAGGATATATTCCAATTAGAAATTCCTCACCGGATAATCATTCCATTCATTCATTGAAGTTTCCAGGCATGAAATATTTGGGCATTGTGTGCAATGTTTACATTGTAGTTAGGGTTGCCATACGTCCGCTATTAAGAGGATTTGTCCTCTTTTTTGACTAATTTTAAACTGTCCTCCGAGGACGCCTAAATGTCCTCTTTTTGAGAATTTGTCCTATTTTTTAAAAAGTTTGGGTAAATGTACGTGGAAATTGGACGTATATATAGGAAATCAGCGCTCCAGTAACGCTCTGGCGGAATTTTTGGAACATGAGCCATAAAAATAACCTTTTTTTAGTCAGCCAACCACTAACTCAGGAAAATTTACCATTTTTTCGGATTTTACTCCAGTATTGTAAGTCTGAATATTTTGAAAAAGCGTCCTCTTTTCAGATTCCCAAAATATGGTAGCCCTAATTGAAGAGTGGAACAATTTTGAGTTCAACCAAAAGTTCAATATCTCTAATCAATTGTTCTGGATACACAATTGAATAAAAAATGAACACTCTCACTGGAGTCGGTTTGGCTTTTTCGTCGTCGCCCTTCCCCGCTCATAGTTGATAGAACGTGTTCTCAGCGCAGTGACCAAGTTCCTGACCCACAGCAGAAACCGACTTGTCAGTAGTCCTATATGAAGTGAACACTGGAGATTTTAGACTCATATAGCTCCTATCAAAACTCAAACCCAATATGACGAGAATGATGATAATGATACACCAGCTTCATTCGTCTCTTTATTAGCTGCATTAAATGCAGAACAACTTTCGTTTTATGATGAGGGGGTGTCGGGGGGCGGTGGCACTTCCTTCGTTGTCCAGGGGGGGGGAGGGGCGGTAGCTCAAAAAAGTTTGGGAGACACTGCTCTAATCTAAATGCTGCTGATGTTTTCTGTTGCCCAATCAAGTACAAGCCAACGTATTCACAGACTCTCTGTCGCGGACCCTAGAGGAAACGCAATGTTGTCTCACTTAGACAGCTTGTCATAGCGCGCCATATCCTTATGTGAGCAGAGCAATTCACCTAATTAGTAATCGGAAGAAATAGAAGCGGGCCCAGTGGATAAAAACGTGACTTTGCTGCACATGTCGATTTAAAGACGCACACGCAACGAAACAACTCTCTCAACTAGACAAGCAAATAAAGTATATTTGGTGATAGCTTTTTATTCGTAGCGCGAAATTGGATATTGTGTGTTAATATGTGTGCCTGCGAATTGAGATGACCGTTTATGATCGTTTACTGCAGTTGTGATTTGCGAACTTAAATGGGGAATTGCATTAAAGCAGAGGTCTCAAACACGTGGCCCTCGAGAACATTTTGTGCGGCCCGCGAAGACATTTGGGAATTTCAGGTATTCGACAATATATTGAAGTATCATATATCTTTTTAGATTTAGGAACTTGAAATTCACTCTAAAACTACTACAAAAGCCTGAAATTTAAACAAACTTCACCATCACATCACCTTTAAAATCTACCACGCGGTCGAAGATCATAATTATGTCACATTTCCGGTTCATGATGATAAAACGTCACCCGTTGATGATTCGTGACGGAAAATTTTGATTTTGTTTTGTGCGACCTTTCTTCAAATCACTCGATATTGGATTATCAGGGTAAACTGAAAATGAGTCGAGTTGAGTCGGGTCAAACGTTACAATCAGAGTAGGACTTGCGCCTCGGATAGTGACTTGGAAATCCTACGGACGCAACAATCTATGAAACTGTCATGGGGAATAGCAATATATCAAAAGCCTGTAGCTTGCGTTGCCTAGGGTATAAAGTTATCTGGTCTACATGGTAGCCATTGGCATTCTGTAGCCGCCGTGACGTGTATTTGGTTACGTCCTGGGTGTTGTTTGTTATCTTTATCCATGTTATTATCGGTGGCAAGTAAAGTAGTGGTACGCTCCACAGTTGTAACACCAATGGTCACAGATTCTTCGGCGATTGGTCATTTCTACTCCAGGGGTTCTTGACCAGGGGTGCGTTGTAGCCTCTTTGTGGTACAAAACACCACATCAGGGGTACGAGATGCGTTGTGGAAATAGGCCTATATGCTGTGGAATATTTTCGGGGTGAATTTATGCAATTGGGAAATATTCGTCGTGCTACGCGCGATTTTACGTGAAAAAGCTTTCCGATTTCTATATGGGTAGGCCTACCTATAAAACGCCTCGAAGTGGGCCGTGCTACAAGTGGGTAAATACGGGTTTTTCGGCCTGATGTAAGATGACCAATGTAGTCGAAACACGATCATTATCAAAAACCAACAAACAAATCATCAGAAATTGTGTTGAAAATGGAAAGCGGGCACGGGAGATCTTATCGAAAGCATAAGCGGCACGATAGTAGTATAGTAGATCGGTCGCGAATCGCCATTGTGGCTTATGGGCGGGGTGGCACGGTGCCGAGAAACCGGGGGTGGCACGGTGACCCTTATCTCTTATGGCGGGGGTGGCACGGTGCCATTGTGTCTTATGGCGGGGGTCGCATGGTTACCTTTCGGGTATAGGCTGCGGCGGCACGGTGCCGTGAAAACTCGTGGTGGCATGGTTACCTTTTCAGGTATAGGCGCGGTGACATGGTGACCCTTCGGGTATAGACTGTTGATGATTT
>ATSW01009566.1:0-25168 GCA_000444245.1 Botryllus schlosseri
AAGTGACGATATGCTGTTTCGGTCCTGGAAATGATCATTATACAATACATCCAATGCCGTGGCTGACATGATGAATCACACGGCGAAGGTATTTGAGACAGATGTGAAAGACATTCAGCCGAGAGATCATAACAGAGAAGTACTGGAGATGGTCTTTTATTTTCCTGGGAGCTTTCCCTTCTCAAGTCATCCACTTTTAAAGTCCCGAAGCCCTGCCACAAGCCCTATGGATGGCAAAAGTGATCTAAACTTTCAAGGTATGTATGCTTCGTTCACAGTTTAACTAGTTATCGAGCTAGCATCGTGGATTAAGGGAACTCTACCTATTCTATTCTCGTCTCCACGTTGAAGTATGAGCATTGCTGTGAATGTCCCATGAAATGATCTTAAGCTACTGAAGCAAGTACGGAAGCGCCATACTTTTAAACGACATATCTAAAGATACAGTGAGGAATTTAGCAGGTCAATTGGTTGACTTGGCGATGTTTGAGGACGCCAAGGACTGAAGCAAGTACGGAAGGACAAGATATCTGTTGCTATGAAGGAGACCGAAGGAGAAGAACAACCAATAAAGTGTGCAATATAACATTAACGACAAATTAAATTAAATTTCGTGTATATTCATTGTGAAATTATTGAACTATATGAGAAGGTGACGAATTGTTTTCGAGTGCTTACTGCTCAAGTCTTACAAGTCGGTGTGAATGAGCAGACGTGGTTTAGCAACGAAATACAGCCACTTTTTCGGAGGTACTGGAGTGGGTTTTGTCCACTTGCACCATACCCAATCAAGATACCGATGTGTTTGCGCTACCCTCCCTCTTAACAGTTTTATACTAAACCACTCACTCCATATAATTAGGTTAGAAAGCAAGGTTGAGATACCAACAATTCTTTCAAACCAATTGTACTGGAGTACTTCAAAGCTACATTTTGGACTTCCATTTGAATGGGTTATGACATGTGTTGGAAATCAAGGGCAAGTTTACGATACCAACTATTCTTTCAAACTGCTCTACTTGAATAATTGAAAGCTACATTTTGTAATTGCATTGGAAGTATACTCAACATGTGTTGCGAATCGCTACAGCAATCTGGATAACCTCGTTTTGGCCATAATCAGTAGTTTCTTGTCTCCCGAATCAGCAGTGATCAGTACGTTTTTATAGACAGAGTTTGATATCAGTGGTGACTTGCTTTCGTGTTTCAAAGTACTTCGTGTGAGAATTATCTACCACCCTACCGGATATTCTCACTATGACCAGACATGGGGTAATCGTGATTAGTAATCGTAATCGATTACGACGATTACAGCATTTCCAAGTAATCGTAATCGCAATCGATTACATTCAAAAAAAATCTGAAGTAATCGTAATCGTAATCGACTACTTCACATATCTAATCGATTTATTTGTGAAAGACCGATTACTTTTCATTTGTGCAATGCCCATGACATAAATTGAACATTCGTGAACAATGAAGAGTGCGATTTAAACAAGAACTGGAAAACACGATTTGATGTGATATGGATTCGCTGTGTATTTGCTGTCAAGTCGCGCCAAGCAAGAATATTTAGGCACGTAGTTTACAACTATAACTGTATTGTACTGGTAATTCTGACCTCCTTTCTGCTATATATTAATGAGATATTGGAGTCGCCCTAACGTAGCAGACGATAAAACTAAACGAAAAACTTTCGTGAGTCGCACCCAGAAATTGTCATTTCTACACGGGGTTCATCCTTTTACTCAGTGGGTGAACCGGTTGGCATTTGTATTGTGGGGCTGAGATTGAGAAGACTATTCGTCGCGACCATCCAGCGCGGCTATCGACAGTGAAAAAGACACAATGTTTCGGCCAAGATAGTATGTCTTGGTGCGTCGCGGCGTGGTATTGGCCGGCACCGAAATGCCTATTTCTGTAAATCATGCAATGGTATAATATCTCATATACAGGAAATGATACCATGACGTCTCATTTAAAAGGCAAGACCTTCTCTCAAGAGGTCTTTTCATCACATTGTTGTCTTCCAAAGATAAATTCTAAGCAAAATAAATGTAATCGTGATTACTTTTCCAAAGTAATCGTAATCGTAATCGACTACTTGCGGATTTTGCTGTAATCATAATCGTAATCGTAATCGCGTGATTCAGAAGTAATCGTATTCGCAATCGATTACATTCATGAAGTAATCACCCCATGTCTGACTATGACATCCGGATATTTGGCTGTACTAAGGTGATTATATCCTCTCGACTCAGTGCATGATAAATTGAAGATTGTAACGTTAAGTGTAAATTGAATGAATGATGAAGTCAGACGCAAACTACTGTTTACCTTCATCACACAAACAGGTGCAGATGTCGCACTGTTGCAGGAAATCCCCTAAACAATCTATACGGAACTCCAATGGTCCACAGAATGTAATGGGAAGTCCTGCTTGAATTTCCAAGATGAGAAATCGGTGGGAACGGCAATACTACTTAATTTCAAAATAAACAGGGCTGACATCACAAACCAAGAAAACGACACAGCGGTAAGAATAATGGCGGTCAACATCCGAACAGGTGCGAATAGCATGGGCATAACTAACATACATGGTCTTTAAGACAGGGGTAAAAGAAGGGCCCAAATGAAACTGTTAGCGACTAGACCGGCCAGATCGATGCACCAACTGAACTGACTTCAATTGAGTGGACGATGCAAACAAGGACCACCTACCAACTAACCAGAGGGAGATTGGCGAAGCGAAGCTCAACAGAAATATCATGAAAACAATAGGAGTAAGTGACACTTTCAGGGACACCAATCGTGAGGAAAGAGACTTTACCCACTGCTACCATGATGGAAAGTCCACAATTGACAGAATATATGCCTCAGGAAATATCAAGACTTTATATCTCATACAATCATTTACAGTGTTTTCTCTCAGATCACGACGCCGTAGTAGCGATTGTTCGACTCGAAAAGAAGATCGCGGAGACAGGATCTAGAGCAGGGGTGGGAAAACTTTTGAGCTCGCGGACCGCATTCAACATCTGAATTCATTCGCGGGCCGCACTATATAAAATGTGGATTATAAACCAAAACGCGATATTGATATTTGATTATATAGTGAGGACATGGAAACAATGTGTGTGCTTATTTAAAACTAGCCAAATATTGCTTTGATGATATCGTACATGCGTTAGAAACATATAGTGGCGAGATCATAGGCTGGCGGACCTCAATAAGCAATTTGTCAAAACTATAGAGTTGGAAGTCGGTTGGCCCGATTCTTAGAACAGGATTGAAATATAAATCTGTGAGCAGCGATCTGTTCATAGATTTACGAATTCCACTTTTGGCTCAGTTCCAGGACACACAATGCTGACAGCATCATAACCATGTTAGCTTCAAACACGCTTCTACTATGTGTAGATAAAATATAAATAGCCTACTTTTACGCCAGGTGTGGCCTACCTTTTGGCCATTCGTGACCGCATTTCGACTACTCATATAGCCTAAGGCCGCATTCTTGAGCATATTCGTAACGAACGAGCCGGGCGCCAAATACCCATGTTACAGTCTCTATGTATATTTCCGGTGAACTCAGGACTTGTCTATTTAATGATATAGGCTTACTATATCCGAACCTAAACCGCGAGTGGGCGCTTGAAATGGCAAGGAACTGTTCGTATTTCCGCGAAGCACGAAAATATTTTCAGATTCACCTATGAATTTTGTCATTAATATTAGTAGTTTTACATATTACTATCAAACTTTAACCTTTTTCAGACCATGTGATCAGAATCACCGGTAGAGTTGATGGAGGGGGTGTTTTCGAGAATTTAGGGCAAGTTATAAATGATGATGCATCTCCTGGTGGGCCAATCGCTGTTAGTCGCTTTGTTGCATGCTGTTATTTCTTGTCCTCCCATCGGGATTGCCGGTATAGTGAGGAGCACACGAGTCCGAGTTGGTATTTCTATATGAGGCGCGTCATTTTTCTCTGCTTTTCACATCTTTGTAGGGCTCTGATGGCAAAGAGCNCTATTATATTAAAATCGAAAAAGAAAGTGTAATTGAATCGCGCGCAGCGCGAAGAAAATTTCAAGACCAATTAAAATCTTTCCAAGAAATCGGGAGTCAAGTCATAAATTCAAATTGCATGTCGACGGCCGCCAACAAATACTAATTGAATTACGTATCCCCGGCCACACAAATTTTCTTCTACAGCCGCAGGTTGGCCACCCCTGTTTTACGCATACAGAGACCGAATCTACCTAATACACCCGCGAATCGTTTTCTCCAAGCACAGCACTAAAATTAATAAACGTTGCTGGAGTGGCCAATCTGAAATCACACTCGTGATCTGAATTATATCAATCCCGTTTAGAATTTCTGTGATGTTTAGCAGTTCAAACCTTTCAAAATGCTTGGGCCTTGAGGTCGGGCTGTCGCGCCAGAAATTATACATTAGAAAATAAAATAGGCAGTATTTACCTTAGAATTAACATGGAAAAATATATTAAGAAAAAGTTTAATTTAGTCCCTGTAGATTTTTAGTACGCATTTTATCAATATTTTTAATAAGTTTCTTTTGACCCTCGCGGGCCGCACAAAACGGTGTTGCGGGCCGCATGCGGCCCGCGGGCCGTAGTTTGCCCACCCCTGGGCTAGACAATCCTCCGACACTTAAGCAGGGATTCTGGAGTGGACCTCGGTCGGACTCGAACCAGCAACCCATCGATGTTGCAGCTGTGGATCATACTCCTACATTGACTTTATTTTGCATCTGTATTATATTCGTATGGCGTACGTAGGTTACGTAATCGCTGTAAATAAATAAACAGCTTCATGGTGAACGAATGTCTGGTTCAGTTTATAATTTTAGTTAACGGATTAACATTCAAATGTAGGTTTTAAGTTATGAATTCCAGGTAACATTCGTGGGCCGCACTTTTTCCCAGGTCTGGTCTAAATAATACCCAGTTATCTTTATTGTGGAATCATATCGTTGGGGTTATATATCAAATCACTCAGTTTACGACGCGACAAATACTCCATGCACTGGCGTATAAATTACCTGTGACGCCCCATCCCAAAGCCACCGCCTTATTGATACTCGAGTTTCGGAAGTTTCCCAATAGCGTGTCGGAATTTCCATACGGCAAGCAAATAGGCCGAACCTGGAAATATGAACAACGATTGGTAATAACAACGACTGGACAGTGGACAATGGCATCTTAGCATTACGAAAAAGTTATGTTAGTGAATATATGTGGAAGGTTTAAAGTTTAAACTTCATAAATTTCATAGGTGGGGCGTGGAAAGTGAACATTTATATGAAGGTACTCTCGGAGATACAGAACTTCAATATACAATTGGATAATATATTCATATTGAAATACACCCAAATATTTTCGGCTGACACTCGTCAGTTGTAATCGTCAGCAACTAGTAGAGAGTTGAAAATAAGCTTAGTGAAGAGTGCATCCGAAAATATGCGTGTCTATTTCAATATGAGTTTGTTATTCAGCTGCAGAGTACGGGTACGCAAAACCCACGTGTGTACTCTGAAAAAGTACAAGTAGCTGTACTTTGTTGAAAGACATACTTTGTTACTGGCCCTCTTGCGACAGACGGCAGATAGGTTAATTTCAACGTACAATTTTTTGGATGATGAACAAACACCTTCTGTTAGCACAGACTAGGTTGGCGTGTTTTGATAATATCTTCGATTTTTCGAAATATCATACCGGTGACGTCATATATGGTGATACGAATGTTGATATACAATATTCTCTGCAATTCTCATAAAGGTTACAAGTTCGGGTTAATGCTTCCGAATGAAATTCTAAATTTTATATATTGGTATTAAGAAATATTAGCATATTGACTAGTCAGTAATCCAATGTATAATTACATAAAATGATAGTTTAGCAGGGCGGTCAAGTTTGAGGACAGCAATATCGTTGTTAAAATAGTACACTGTTCCGAGCTTTTCGTAGTTTGGATGCTGGTGTCTCCGGTCGCCGGTAATAACAAAACTCTGAATACGATGCATTACCGTTCGTTAGTTACGTGTTATCAAAATTAGATTCGTGGTATTACTTGCGTGTAGTTGTTAATCTTTTCGGATGTTCGATTCAATAAGCCCAGCCATACAGTTACGTTGTCCTCCGGGGCAATGCTACATGGAAAACAAAATATGCCCATTACACCCGATATATTGAGTACATACTGCATAAGCTCTAGAGCAAACCTGGGCAAAGTGCGGCCCGCGAAGCTATTCTGTGCGGCCCGCGAAAAGTTTCTTGGAATTCAAAACATAAAACTTGCTTTTTGGATGACTAAAACCATAGGCTGTATCAAATGAACAGGAAATTCGTTTACTTGTTTACTTTGAAGCCTGTTCATTAATATGCCGCGATTACACTGCATATACGTACCTGGCATGTGTAATCCAGATTCAAAATAAAGGCAATGTGGCAAAGTATGAGTAGCAATTGAAGTCACAAGAAATCACTCTTTCCATATAGTTTACTTCATACCTTTCTTGTTGACATTGTCACATTACGCATTTTGCGGTATGTGTTTCAATATGTTTCCAAATCCCTAATTCGCAACACAAGTCAATCAGTACTCGCGATTAATATATGACTGAATGACTCATCATGTCTATCACCCATGAAGGATTAACGGGCATGCCAAAAAAAGAAAGCCGAAAACTGAAATTCAAAGAAGGTTTAGAATTTAGAGCACTAAATATTCGCATACTGGAGTCAGAGGTAAACTAATCCTTCAAGTTTTTGCCGAGCATATCGCCGAGATTAAGCATTGTGATTGATTAAAGTCGGTCTTATGACAAAAGCACGAAATACTCGGTCAAGGCAGGGCGAAGTTCAGAAAAAATGCAAGCTTCGCTCAACATAAAGGCTATTTAAGCTGCACACTGTTTCGAATCATGACAGCAAATAGATATTTTTTAATTAACCGTCACTTTCTCATTACCTAATATCAACACATTCACCGAGCAGCATTTATTAGCAATGTAATTTAGAAATAAAAGTAAAATACGCTGGAGAATACAGCTGAATTTTTTCACTTGACCCGCCAGCGTATTTATTTTTCTAATTTGGCCCGCGGAGGAAAATAATTGCCTACCCCTGCTCTAGAGATGAACCCTACATTCACATTATACTCAATCATATACGTGATACGTATACTTCGTAATGGTGAGAGTCTATGTCCAGCTCGGAGGTGGTCAGTGGTCAGCAACGAAGTACTTCTACTTTCAATACTTACTCAAGTTGACAAGTTTTCATACTATTTCCACTTCCGCTTGAACATTGCTTTGAGCAATACTACTCACATTTTGGATTTTAAGCAGTAGATAGTAATTTCTAGTTGAGATTGCATCACTTTAATGTGACGAAATTGTCATGAGAATCGCTCGAAATAGCCATCACAGTGACTTTTAGATAAATTTTTTAAAATGGTACCTATTTGTATCGTCCTTCTTCATTTTCTGTTGGTTGCAAAGATGCATGTTGTGATGGCGAAAGTAGCCACCACCTAATAACTGTTAAAAGAATTCGACGAAATCTACTTCTCGAAACTACTGATTGTACACAATCTGGCAAAATAGGTCCTGCGTCACGGTAACTGAGACTGAGGCGCCGAGTTACGGGGTGGTGTAATCCGTGATTAGTAACATGTTTGCGCTGAGAAGCATCATCTTCTCTCTCGACCAGACGGGCAAATTCACTCTTAGTTAAATTGCATTTGCGCCCATATTCGTTTACAAAATAATTCTTGAGTTAGTTCCGTGCTAGTCTCTTCAATTGGAGGCTTGGAGCGCGAAACAGGACATTGTGTTTGTGTATGCCAGCAAATTGAAAGTCATTCCTGCGCAAAGTGCGCATATTCATCACTCTAACAAGGCTTTGTCAACTTTGATCGGAAAATGCAATAATGCAGCTCAAACGTCGATATAATGAGTAAACAATTGTCGCGATGTCAGACTCGGAACCCCATTGTGCTGTACGCAAGTTGAGGAATTACTGATTAGATGCGCGCTTTCTCGTTTGCTGTCATCCGTAGGCTACTAATTCTTGTCTGCTTTATATACTCGCATTCCCTCGGTGTCACTTGTCAGTGTTTGATTTGTTATTAATACTGCGCAAGTGCGCATTGTGCAGTGCACGGCGTTGAATTACGTTGTAAAATATTGATGCAACACGAGATTTTCGGTGGCGTAAATTCTGAATTTATTCGATTAGTTTGTGCGCAACCATATCGCGGATCGAATTTCAAACCTTTGGGATTTGTATTTCTATTGATAAGATCGCGGCATGCGCCCATATTGCTCTTGCTGCAATAACACATGGATAATAATAGTGCACCATTTTACGATCAAATTCGACTGGCTGATCGGGGCCGACGTAGCGAGAATCATTNGTATGCGAAATNNGTCNTCGANANCTCATGTGNACTATCGTCGGTGGTTTGATTTAGCGCGTCCGCAATCCGCATGCAGGCCTGCTGNCGTCCGCAGAAACACGTTCGCCAAACAGTAACAATCTCTGAGTGTAATATTGTTTGTGTTTATGTATCTTTTGATTAAAACTTATTCCCGCGTCTAAACAAATTGCGCTCGTTGCCATTGCCGAATCTGGTTATTTAGATATGANTAGCGNACCCTGTAATTGTNATTATTGCGGGTTTGCGGCATGTCTGCANTTTCGTTATCAGCGCAACCTTGCCGGTGGATNGGACAGTTCGATAAAATTGATCGCCACTATGTATTTTGCACAGCGTACTGATGCTGATGTCAGCCAACTAACGATCTTTATTAGATGTACAAATTCGACCTCNTCGTTAGAATCATAGATTTCATCGCGCGCTCCGAGTAACACCATCTCTTAACGCGAGTTNACGACNAAATATANGTTNACCTTCTACAAATNCAAGTGCATTATTTGCATCGATGAGGACCGCAAGCCGCGTTTAAAATATTTTGTGACCCATTTTTGTGATAAATATTCTCGGAGCGCGAAGTTTAACAGAGTTTTATCGTGTGTGCCTGCTAGTTGGAATTTATTCCAGTGCCCATAATATTATTCCAATTATGCTTTGCGAACGTAAATCGGGAAATGCAGCAATGCAGTAAAAAAAATCGATGTTTTAATCAGCTAACAATTATAGCGATGCGAGCTACCCAATACTAAGTAAAAACACATTGTGTTGGCGGTACGGAATAACTACTGATTGGCCGCACGCGTTTGTAATCATTATTCTTGTCTGTCTTTCGTGTTCCAGAATTGTCGCGCCGTGTTACTACTCACTGTGCTCAGTCCAGCGATGAATGCCGAGGGAGAGCTCGGCAATCAATGACCTAATTTCGCAATCATCACGGCGGGAGATCGCGTCTCATTACATTGTGCGATATGCGTGCACAGACGAATCTCGCTAATCGTTCGAGGCCGCGCGTAACACTGATAATACTTGTTGAATCGCAACTGAATATTAGCATCAGAATGGTAATTTCAAAAGGACGGGGTTTTGCATTTCAAAAGGGGGGTTTTGACACCCCCTGGCTACGCGCCTGCCGCCACCCTATGCAAAAATAAAAGCCGGCGCCTATGTCGGTAACAGTATAAGTTTTCGAAAATTGATTTATTTTAGCGTCATCAGTCATTATGTGTTGTCATGAAAGAAGCCACCTCTAATTTACTAATAAATGTATGCGATACCTCGACCAAATCTACTTCCACTCCTTTGCCTCTTATCGTAGGGTTCCCCGCCACTGCTGGAGAAATACTTACTCGAAAATGCAATGCGCAGCAGTTAAAACGGTCATTTCATCAACAAGGGTTCCGCCACAATATCGTTTTCCGTCGCGACCTGAAGCAATATATTAATGTTTGTATGTCTTTGTAGATTTATCAATAACTTCTATATAAATACCTCCACCGAGATCAACGAATGCCATCCACGGCCAACCACCGGGTTTTACGACAGCCTTCCCGCTGGATATGTGAGTTGAAATCAAATCCTCCAGTACCAGACGCTTTCCACATTCTGAATATAGTATTAATTCTCAATCCGCTATCGCAACGAATTGCCGGAAATACTGATTCAAAACTGCTGTTTGTGTAATGTTATCATCACCACATGAATTGAACTCGTAATGGCAAGTGCTTACGCTCCACGGTCATGCTGGAATGCAAACATCCAAACTTATCACTATAGGGTTGGGCAAAATGGATCTATTTTTATATATATATGGTTATAATCTGAATCCAGTATCAGGCTTCGATTCGCGTCACATATTCGAGAATCACTCATTATGAAAGATATTTACCTTTATTGCGACCATAAGGATTATAATTCCATTTCATGAAGGATTACTTGGTATTTTCTCAACCATATACCTACTTCGTTGAACTTTGCGACAAACTGTGACATGACTTCACAGACATGTCATTTCCACTAACTTGCGGAGCTTTGCACTACATGTTTCGCAAGATGTAACGAGAAAATTCACTCTCTCTATTGGACTGGAATCATTAGCATTAATTCTCGATTTGGATTCGAGTACGCGAATTATTGAGCCCAGCGGTGCACATGATTTCAACATTAAGGCTTTACCTATCTTTTCAAACCGTGAATTCTGGAGAGAGAGGTTATATCTGCTTTTTATAGTTTAAATGACCATAGGATAAGCTTCGCCATAGGACACAAGTTTGAAACAGTGCAAGAAACACAAACACAAGTCACTCTATTCTGTAGTTTTTGCGCAAAGAGCATAGCATGGAATTTCAAACGAGCTCAAATGGCATGGAATCTGCCTCACTCACTATTTGCTAACAAGCGGACAATCGCAGCACAGCGAAACGCGCAATCGATTTCTGAAACCTACACTGCTGTAGGAATTGTATATTGCCTACATACGGCGAATACGTAATGCGGAACAAATACATTCCCTTACTGGTGTTTAGCTGTCATGTATTTTCCATCCATACCTTCGTTAAATTGTGGTATGTGATAGCCTTTACGGTGTTTTGGACTGCAATAGTCATTTACACCAGGTCGATATTCCATGCTATACGATTCTATATCTGCCGTATTGTAGCACAGTCCACTTCTATGCTTTTGCAAGGCACCGCCGGGGCCTACGATACGATACGATCGTAGGCACTGGCACCACTTATACGAGGATCAGGGGCTGGCGAAAAGGGGCCTAGACTAGATAGCCCCCGTGTGAAGATCGCTGATGTGATAAGATACAGGTCGCCAACTCAATTACCTAAGCTTTTAGGTTTTATATATTTGCGAATCTTATTCCAAGTAAATCTGCATCCCCAATCATGGATCCACAGCCTGAATGATGTTATAAACCATTTCAGTTTGATGTTAGTGAGGGACATATATAGCTTTGCTGATACAAGATACAGCGTCCGTTTCCATATTGTAAAAAATGAGATTGGACGAGCAAAGGACAATAGAAAATAGAAAACCGAGATTAGGGCCAAACATAAAATATCGTTTGGTTTTCCTTTCATCCCTTTCGTCAATCAATCTGTATTAAATCAATTCAAATAACTGAATATTTCACTAAAGGACAAAATGAAATATGTATTTGGGAATGTATAGAATTTTAACGGTTAATACGGTGCAGAGAGAATGCTCTCGCCGACCCGCTTTCTCTTGCTGATGTTGTTATTCACTTGAGTTTCTTTATGAGGTACATTACGTGTGTGTGTGTGTGTGTGTGTGTGAAGGGGGGGTCAGTGCCTCACCAGCCATGAATCTCACTGCACGTCACTGATCCCGTCATATCCGGGATCGGTTGTCTCAAAAATTCGATTATACCAGAAATCAAAGAAAAGTTTCTTGTACAGTAGCTGCATGATTTATGCAGGGGCATATAGCCCTTACCAGTTTTGACAAGCGACATAAATGCGCAGTGCGCTACCCTCTTTGACGTATGGCCTCCGAATTTTTAAACTCATGCTGGTGCCCATGATGACATTTTTGGAACCGTTCATGTCAGCGGCTCAGCCCATAAGGAAAGTTTCCTGTCGGCCCGCCATATAAATTAGAATCTTAAATCTCAATTCCAAAATGAAAGAAGTTGGACGCTTGTTCATTCATTAGAGAAATGATTCATCGCATTTTAAATTGATTGAACATTTTGGAACGTATTTTTCTGCATGGTGTCGCAATAGCGAGTCTACTACTACGGTCTACTGCCGTACGTCGCAAGGGTGCAAGTAATGTAGGCCTGCTGTTTAAACGTAGCCTACAACTTGTTTCGAACAAGTTCGACGTTAAGGGTATTTTAATTATACTTAGTTAAATAACGACAATCCAATAGAGCGACACTTGGTAGTAGAACAGAGGCAATAGCAGGGGTGTCAAACATATGGCCCGCAGGCCGCATCCGGCCCGCCAGACGATTTCATCCAGCCCGCGAAGCAACTCTGAGCAGATTAAAAAATGCATATATTATCCATCCTATCATTCTTGTTTGTTGACCTGTTGATTTGTTTTGAAAGAAATAGCTCCGTTAATTATTTCCTCGAGGCAGTAAATGCCGAGTATGTTCGTAGGTCACATTATAGCCATAACCACCCGAATACGGTGTTGTGCTTTCATACACTAGTTACCACTATAAGGAACAATTGACACCCAATATCGAAAAGTCACAAAGTGCACACTGAGTTGAGTTTTATGGAAAATATGCCAAAAAGTAGTTATTCACAGAAGCGGAAACGCCAATGCCGGACCGCTACAGGCAGTTTACATGGATAATATATTAGTTTGGCAAAATATAATTCAAATATCAGGGCATGGTCGCGCTGCCGTATAATCTCAAACCTGAATCGTGATTTAATAATAATAAAACTAATTCCAACGCCCGCGCGTACAGTTTACTCTCTTGTATTCCTCACAACGCAATACGCATACATAAGGTTAACGTCAGATTGCGACTAAAGCAAAGGGAGCATAGAAATAAGTGAACTTATATCGTCGTTACCGCCACTGTTTTAACAGCGGTTTCAACCGGCGACTCATAATCATCAATTACATTGTTCGCTACTTAAGGTGTTCCTACTTTCTAGCATAAAACCCCTATGATTCGTGATACAATTGTAGTACTGTTATTTATATATGCTTGATAATAAAGTATTCATGCGAAAAGCAAAGGGTGCGGCCTGCGAGCAATTTGAAGGTTTGAATCTGGCCCGCCACATAATTTGAGTTTGACACCCCTGCGCTATAGCAAACAGCAAAGTCGCACTACTTTCAAAAGGTACCTAACAGTCACAGTCAAATTAGTGGTATTAGGACTTTGTGAGCTTCACATTGCAGAAACGTTAATAGAACCACGTATATATTATGTCTAATATCGAAAAGGCATCATTAGATCAAGTTTCCAATATACTTCATGCGAGTTGCATAAATTAGAAAAAAAAACCTTAGGTTTAAATTTTTAAGGTTCGCCGGTACATAACATCTGTCTTGAATTCTTTGCCGGTCCGCGAAGTCAAAAAGGTTGAGAACCACCGATCTAGGTCGCAGCTGAATACGCAGTGTTATTCTATAGCTAAACACAAAATTGCCCCAGCTTGGCGAACCGATAACTTCAAGATTCACTCCGAAAATTGGTCTGTGCTACATGCAACAGAGTAACACACGATAGAAATTATACCGCTTTGCTTCATGCATATACCATCGATAGTTTTTCTAAATGGGCATGTGTAATTTGTGGTTTGGCGGCCGTGTATAGCATAAATTGACAACAATGAATGTTATTGTAATGTAACTTAGGGAATATTAATGATAAAAGCTTAGAGGCATTATATTCGACTAATTTATGGCGACAATTATTCTTGAATATTACTCTTGTAGATAGTTGTTCACTTGGATAAGTAAATTCTGTTTGATCTGAATCACACCGAAATGATTTCATTGCCTATTTATATACAGCCTATATCTCTGCGTAGAACAGTAACAGGTTTAGGCGTGCACTCGTGCAGTACAAACAAATGTTAAGAACCATCACGCATCCAGGCATTTTAGAAGTTCACCCATTCAATTCTCTCATATACATCATCCGGCACGAGAGTTATGTGCTTTGAGGCGGAATTGCCATCACTCAGTATATCATCCGGCTCTCGTTTACTTTCAACTCCCTACAAATTCTCCGTTGTTAAACTAGATGCCATAGACATACAGTTAAATGTCTTCAACTCATCCACATAACCCAAGACGGGATGGTGTGAACGTGACGTTCACGTTCGCATTCTGTGTTTGACCCTCGGAAATTTAAAGGTTCACGTTCACAAAGAACCTTGGTAGGTTCTACACTGTGAACCTATTTCATATATTACAATCTTAAACGTATTTGTACATCTTTGGTTGAAATTCTATGCATTTCAACTTTGGGCCACACATGGCGCTGGCAGCATAAAAAAAATCAACACTAATCGAGCATGCACCTTGCCAATCTCAAAAATTTTACTTGATTTGATACAAAAATTGCTCCAAATATGCAGCTTTCCGTTTGTGAATATTTAGTGACTCTCTGCTGTGAGCTTGACCCGCAATCACACAACATCAAGAGCGCAATACGCTACATGAAGGTAGTCAGCGAATGATGCGTATTCTAGATATCCTTGAATTTAAAGAAAGAATACATCGTTGTCTAATGTAAAAAATCTAGCAGGCCAACGAGATCCATCTTGATTTTCTATGTTTATTGTATTGTACCGCTCAATATCAATGCAGCAATAGTCAGACACCGAATACATTGTCCGGTCACCGGTCTGGCATAAGACCGTCAAGGCGTAAGCTTATATTCCCTTGCAAGCCCTCGCCGAAATTGTTGACAAAGCGACGGAAGATACTGATTTTATGCTATTATTATGTCATTTGATTGCCCCAGTTGATAGCGTGTGCAATGTACATTGATATATCACTTTACTGAAATGGAATGTAGGGTTGGATTGGAAATACGACGTCACGTGACGTCATAGGTTCACGATCGCGTTCACGCAGAACCTTTTTAAAAGGTTCGCGTCCACACGAACCTAAACCTTTCAGAGGTTCACACCATCCCTAATCTACCAAGCATTGCCTGGTCGCCTAGCAAGGATGTGATATGTAGTAGTCCTGCACAGCAGCACAGCCCTTCTATGGCTATTAAGTGAAGCCATCTCAGCTAACTGACTTGCTAGTTTTATAACGCAACAATCTGCAGTCCGCAGTCATATTTTGTAACCTCAGAATCAGGATTATTTGAGATGTGTTGGGAAGATGGTTCGGCCAAACCAGGTAATATATCGCTTGCTGAGTAACCATGCAAGTTATTACCGTGAATCCATTGTATCACAGCAATGCCTAGTCTACATCAACAGAATGGCAGAAATCACACTCACTTGGTCGGCATACTGGAATTTCTCTTCCACCCGTTGAATCGCCATACGGAATCCATTTCTTGGTGTGTTCACATTTCCAAGTAGCATATCCTGCTGTCTGCTTGTACCTTTCATTGCACAGCAAAGTTCAGTCAAAGTTCAATTAATTAGCGATAATGTTGCTGCACAAGTTTCATCACTGGAATGATACAATGCGACTTTATCACGCTAAATTTCGGCCGCTAAATGGGGCTTTGCGGAATTTTTGAGTCGCCGACGAGCAGTAATTATGAGCGACCACCGACTAGACCAAGGGTGGGCAACCTGCGGCCACAGAAGGACGCGTGGACGCGTCAGTCAATTAGTATGTGTTGGCGGCCGTCGACATGAAAATCAGATTTACGGATTGACTCCTGAATTTATGAGAGATTGATTAATCTTTGAGAGATTGAAATTTTCTTCGCGCTAGGCGCGATTCAATGCGACTTCAATTTTCGATTTTGATATAGTACCGACCTTCGTAATCTAAGCATCCAAAGTACAGATGCGAACAGCGGAGGAATATAATGCACCCCCTATAAAAATACCAACTTGGAATTGCGTGCTCCTAATGAAACAAATTTGTTTCTGGTATGTTGGAGAGATTCCAATATCGGACCACTATATACCAGCAATCCTGATAGGAATAAAAGCATGCAGCAAAGTGACTAAAAACAATTGGCCCACCCGAATATGCATCATTTATAACTTTCCCTACGGCCTACATTTTCGAAAGCACTCCCTCCGTCAACTGGTGAGTATGATCACGTGGGCTGAGAAAGGATATATACTTGATAATAGTAAAGCAATATGCGAAACTACTAATGTTAATGACGAAATTCCTTCGTGAATCTGAACAAAAATCCACGCTTCGCACGACCATTACCGTTCCCAGTAACTCTTCATTACATGACTACTAGTGATTTCGATGCGCATAGTATAAGACCATACGAAAACGTTCAACATGGGTTTTTGTGTCCAGTTAGTTCATTGCGACTATGTCCTGGAATGCGACCGTATGCTACATAAGTAATCGAAATGCCACCGTGCATAGCAATATAGTTTCCAAACCTTGGACTAGTCTGATTAATATCAACTCATTGCAATGGTTACGGACAGAAACGGCTAAATGAGGCTTACCCTATGGACTGGTGCGATTTTTCGATAAAATTGATTGGTCCAATATATCGATGACAAGCCGAAATCTCTCGAAGTATTGGTCAATAACGGAATGTGACCAACTGTGACAATACATAACTATGTGAGAGTTCAGTATTTTGTGGATAAACTACTCTAGAATATAATTGGAATATGTGATACAGCAGCTAAACCAGAAATTCACTGATTTGCCGGGAATTGTCTCGAAATTTTGGGATTCAGCATTATATTGATAGTTTTATGGATACCTATCACAAGTTCGCCCCCAGTTACAAAATTATGAGGTTTTTATTTCACAATAGATCCGAACCCTGGATGGTAATCAATGTCGAGGTGTTGGTTATCCGGCATTATGTCATTGCACTAACATCTAGTTCAGGGAAGGAGGAAAACAGCCCGCGGGCCGGATCCGGTCCGTGACGTGATTTTGAGCGGCCCGCAGACAGTTTTGGTCATAAATGATATTAATATGGCCGGCTGTCACAATCTTCCATGATTCTACACTACTTGCTTACTATACGTAAAATGATAGTGACTGTAGGTTATTATTTCTTTTTTATCGGACACAAATAATAATTCTTTGTCTTCTTTGTGTCCGCACGGCGCACATGCAGCCAGAGTTCAAAGAACCTGTACAATACACAGCTTTTATCGACAACAGATGTATTATCATCGACTTCAGCAGTTATTGAAGTAGGCTACATTGCGTTAATATATTCATTCAATACTGCTTTGGTCTCTATGCTTCAAACTTAAATTTTGCATTACATGCGATAAATTCTTGTATATGTGGATAAATACGTGTTTAATGTATCGATTCAGGAATCCGGCCCGCCAAGTAGGCCTACTTCATTTTCCCGTATCCGGTTCGCCGACTGGAGAAGTTGCCCGCCCCTGATCCAGTTGATCGGCATCAGCCACAATTTGGATGACTCGCACAGCAAGCGGCAATCGCCCTAGATTCGGTTTAGTCAGCAAATATCAATTCATGTACAGATCCGGCATGGAGAACAGTAAGTTATGTCCAATGTTCCCTCTCAGCTGCGCAAGTGCGCAATTGCGCAGTGCTGACACGGTCTCTAAGTTGCTCATAAAATATCCAAAATGATGACCCTTTTTTTAGTCGTTACGCACCGTCGTCCAAGGGTCTGCGCAGTAAGTTGGTGAGTGTGCGCAGACTCGTTAAAAATTAGAGGGAACATAGGTTATGTCTATGTGTACTAAAGGAATATAAAAAAGTTACGTCTAACGATGATACTCAATGGACTCAATGGACATTTCCCTTTACAGTTATTGCAGATGCACAGAAAAGCATGCATTATGCGATGAATATGAGATAAATCACACTAAGATATTGTAGGCAGTGAAGGCAATTCACCACTGATTGCATCGCACTGTAACTTTCTCCAAATAGGTGAATTCCTTCCCAGCAAAATCCACGATATGAGAATAATTTACTGCGATCAAATTGTCGGGAGATCCGCACGATATGACTGAAATACCAGAAAGCATTACGCCTACTTAACATCGTAAAGAAGTTACAATTTTGCTGTTATACTTTGACATGTTGGCTCATCGTGAGTCCATTCGCCTTCGTCATTGCATACGGTATGCTGGTGGCCTTGCATGTCGAATCCCAGGTCGCAAGCGAATGTCACGACATCCTCGAATTCGTAGTAGCTTTTGTTATTAGTTGAGGTGATAGTTCCGTTTATTGGCGCTCGCAACGGTTTCTCGCAACGTATCTCTGAAAATCGAATCAATGCTATGTATGGTTTCGTACACGAATTGACGTAACGACACCCTTGAAATTATTTATTGCGCCTCAAATTCTCATTCTAGTTCAATATGATATGATATTTTACTAGTCGTGTTGTAGTATAGCTGGAAACCGGTTCCTTCCACGGACAGATCAGATTGAAACCGGACTGTCACGTTTCGTGTGTTGAGATGCAAAGTCCTATTGAAAGGCGGCCGTTCTGCGTTGCAATACGTTGTAGAGTTATCTTCGTACTGGATCTGCACAGGTGTAAATAGGATGAATTGTTAGGTGCGATTTTTGGTGGAAGAAGCTATGTGGAGGCGTTGAATGAAATAAAATGTGTACGTTAATAATTTCACACTCGGCACTTTATTCGGAACATGGGATAAATGTTATTTAAGATTTCAGAAAGGATTAGTATAGTCTTAGAAATATCATACTATTATACGTAAAGCATTTTAAGATATGCTCATCTGGATATATGTAGGTCTACATATAAGCCCATAATTTATACATATTTATTAGTAGTGCAGACCAGGAGTCGGCAACACCCGGCGTGCATGCCATTTGTAGCACGCGAGATGATTTTCCATGGCACACCAAATGATTTGACGCACACGATATATTGTAATCACGTTTGTTGCAAAACATGTAGCATAACTTTTCAAAATGGAAAAAGCTCGTGGACAACCCAAAATTGTTTCGTAAATCAACATGAAACAGAATCTTTTGTGGCAGATTTTATTTTTCTTGAGAGTTTTTTATGCGCATCGCGCGATTTACTGGGACCTAATTTCTTGATTTTAATGTGGGAAACTCCAAAATGCATATACGGCAACGTAATATCGTATGAAACTGTTTGAAGGCTTTAGTCTAGGGGTGTGCACTGTGCACTGTGCAGCCTGTGGGAGCGCGATTATTTTATGAACCAGCATTTCGGGTTACATGCACCTCCGTGCGCTGTGTCCGCTACCGAAATGGTTGGCGGCGATAAAATCTTGAAGTATGATAACCACTGCATGTTGGGAAAAATGTTCGACATTGATATGTCCACCGTCCAGGCGCCGAAATTACCGGAGTCGAATAGTCCAGCGCCCGCAGCCCGAGTCGCACGTAATAAATGAGCCCCGTGTCGAAATGGTAATTTGGAATCGTGTTCTGGTCAAAGACAACATTTACCGCTTTACCGCGATCTTTGGAGCTTGCAGACAAATATAGTGTCAGCCCAACCCTAATGCTTCATCAAACCAACTTGTATATAATGCAGGGGTGAGCACATTTTTCGTCATCGGCCATATTATCGTAACTTCTTTGATGGACCTGTCACTTATTGGCCATAGTACCGAACACATCAGCGGACTTTGAAACGACCATAGCAACTACAGAAGATCGAAAATCACGCGACTAAAATTAAATGATGGCAATATTACGTAGGCCTACATTAGGTAATAGGTCTAGTGCGGTAGCGACCAAAATTTATACCCTTCGACACCAATACTGTAAGAATCACTGGCGTAACCGTTGCCGTTGCCAGCTGTAGATAAGCGGTTGGTAGGATTCCTTGCTTGAAACGCTAAATATGACAAAATTAAAATTGTTTGGCACGTCAAATGGTAATGTTTCTACATTTTTGATATTTTGGCACGCTGCATACGAAAGGTCGCCGGCCCTGGTATAGACTACCTCGTATCCAGTATCCGCGCATACTGCCGATGTACATTTGATCCATATTTGATATCTTTAGTAACAAAGGTATCTGGTATGATCATTAGATAAATTATTAGCTGAATATGTTAATTTATTGATGAAAACGTTACGGTGCTGTGACGGTTTTGAATGGTAACTACAGCGGCGGCTCGTCCTATAGGGCAACTTTGACATTTCCCCATACCTAAGCCTCTGTAAATAACAACGATTTTACATTTATAGACGCACAGCAATCAATATATAACGAAATTACGGCAAAATAGCATTATATTGTGCGTTTTCTCTCGCAAACGCCTAAGCGCTCATAACAAGCTTCATCTGTCTATTCTCTTTAAGACGCTCACAATAGAGAAACACCTATAATTCTCTCTGTTCATCTTATTACCGAGAAGGCGGTAGTCGAGTAGTGAACGTTGTCGAGGAAGGACGTCCAATTAGTGGTGCCACTTCTAGTGTTTTACACTAGATTTAGTGTATTTCGACATGACCTAGTGTTCTAGTGTATTTATATCAAAATTCTGCAAATCTAGTGTTTTTTAATGAAAAATGCATTCAAAATTTAAATGAAGATGTTATTTTGATGTGCTTTACATACTCCAAGGAATATTAATTATTATTCGTCTACACCTGTTCATTTAGCAGAAAAACAAATCCCATACGTAAATTGCCGTGCTGTCGCTCATTTCTATCACTGGCAGAGTGAAGATCCTAGCGTGAGACCGATGACAAAAGCGCATATGAAAACTTGCCCATATTGCCTCGGCCAATTCATGAATGATTGCATATTCTGTGTAACCCTGGTATATACACTCGGTTGTATATCCCTGGTGTTGCTAAGGATGGAAATGTCTTGGGGTACATGGTGGGACGTCATAACGCAAAAGTCTAGTTTTGCATGGACATTCTTGCTTGACTTCAGTGATTTGCTTCGATGTTTTTGACTCATTAAAATGACGCTGTGTTAGCTTTCTTTAATCCTTTGACTGCGGAAAAGCTGGAAACCTTCTCATTGATAAGTGAGTGTTTGACGCTCCACTAATTTTAATATCCCTCAATCAGATTGGATCGAATTTAATGGATATTATTTATATTCGCGAGAAAAAATTGAATTTGCTATTGGAAAATAATTAATGATCGATATTGTCTGATGTGAAAAAGATTGCAGAAAGCGTGATGAATTTGTTATTTGTTAAGTCTTCTCCTAACTTTATTGATGTTAATCAATGCATTCCCCTCGTCTTTTATGGTTTATGTAATTCAAAAATAGTGTATTTTTTTATCCATTACTTTTAGTCGGCAATCGTGATGTAAAATCTCGGTAATATTTCTTGCGTGTGTGCGTTATCATTAAATGAATATCTGATTTATTTTAAGTCTAACGGAATATGAGCACATTTTACAGTTGAATCAAGAAAGACAGGTCGTTGAAATAAGAACACTAGCGAGATCAATAATATTCTGTATCAATACACATGGATAATCCGACAATAGATTAAGGTGAATGTAACAACTGTAAGTGTGAAGACCAAGGAATGGTGGTCGCGCGAATGATCCGAAACGCAGCTGGGCGAAAGTCGACAAAGTCACGAGACGAATTCGCTTCATTACTGCTAAGACTTCGTGACTTACATCAACAGAATGACCGTCTGAGATGAAATATTTTACTGTACAAGCGCAGTTTAATTGCTAAATTGCCACAAGCCTACTGATGCAACCATATTCCCGTTTAAAGATATTTTGTTGGGGTTTTGGAAAAGATTTGTTTGCCAAAATCTCCATATAACAGGGTTACCATAGTCCGGGCGCTCTTTAGCGCCCACTAGTGGATTTCAAAATGAGGTGTTCGCACATTCTCGATCAATATGACGTCAATGACGTCACACCAGCAAAGTTTCGTCTATCGACTAGATGTGGTCACTGGTCACCATCCGGTTCAGGAGTATGTGGTTGTAAGTTGTAACCAGGGCCGAAGCCACATTTTTCAACCCCCTTCCGCCCAAATAAACACTGGTAGAGTAATCGATGCAACTTCTGAGGGCTTACTATATGCATATGATCGTTAAATGATTTGAATGAATTATAACTCGAAACTGATTACGTTTTATATCTTCGCGAACCCTAGACTACGGGCAAACTACCAACAGGTTCCGAACCGCTATCTTTGAATAAAGCATCCAAACCAACTCTATGAATATACCGTTATCTTGTAGTTGCGATTACAATCAGACTTATTTCTGTAATTGAATGTTATTTTTATCTATTTTTGATTGCAGTTTTTGGGAGGGTGGTACGTTCCCATATTAAAACCAATACACGTGATACTAAATCACGCGCAGCGCGAAGAAAAATTTCATGTAGCATAAATCTGCCCAAAATGATGTTGTTTATGTTAATTTGAGGGAAATTATGAGCTTACTTGAAAATTCCGGACATTTAGGCATATTTCAGAAATTCCTCCCGGACGCAGTTTCAACAGTGAAATTCCGGACATGTCCGCATATGTTTCTAAATTTTGGTGCAATTGCGATCATACCCAAGGGTGTCGTCGGAAGCGTTACGCCCTTACGCGTTATTATTACATGGGCCATATATCTTTGTGGAAATGGATTTTCGGCACTAGTTCATATCAAATCGACAGCGCAGATTTTGAAGACATGACCGGCTATTTCAAGAAAAGCAGCTGCAGAATTCGATTTGAAATTATAGAAGTCTCCCCGTTTCCTATACATGAACAGTATCATGCTATTTTCAAGAAAAGTCAGTTTTTTTCTGTTTATCACTAGCCGACATTTATTATGTGCAGAATATAGATGACGGTTTCAGGATAATTAAGCTACATTTGAACTAAAACTAGGGGGTCCGCGGGGGTCCGTGGGAGTCCGGGGGGCGTGACGGTCCAAAGGGGGTCCTCGAAGACAAAAAGATTGGGAATCACTGCGTTAGGCTATACACAATATCTCGAATTATAGTCAAATCTGCAGATTGTTAGTCAGGTCAAGTGCGAACATGAATCGTGTTGAATCTTTGCTGTAATTTGATAAAATTTTTGCCTAATTACAATTCCAATTTCGATTGCAGTACATTGTTTTTCAGACCTGACAAGCTCAACATAAAATAATTGGCATATAATGCATTCTCTTTAAACTTCGACAAGTAATCTGGTGGATCCATTCGCGGAAGCCCTAGACTGCGCAGTTATTTTTTGTTTTTACCGCTATGCTACCCTCGGAGGCTTAAAATTGTATACGATTTCGGATCACGATACTGGGTCGTAACTCCGTCTGTGCAGTTCTTCGATTGGCTAACCAACCAGACCACTGGATATTGTGTGGCGAGATAGAGAAGTGGTATAATCCGCAGCTGCAACACCAATGCATTGCAGGTTCGAGTCCGACCGAGGTCGACTCCAAAATTCCTATACCTTATGTGTTGGAGGTTAATCTAGGCTCCTCCTCGTCGGCAATCATTTTGACAACGCATAGCCTACACCTTACGGGAGTCGCATGGTCGCATGTTGTCCTAAACTTTATGTCCAAGTCGTATCTTCTAGTGTGAAAATGCCCAGTGCCGCAATGCCGGTTCATATAATAGTTGCGCTCCAGTAGGCTGCACAGCACAGTCAACACTCCTAGACTAAAGCATCCAAACGGTCTCATACGATATTCGGTTGACGCTCTTTCATACCTGCTAACGGTTGAGTAATTCATGTACATTAAGCATATTTTTTGAAACATTTCCTATATACATATATATTTATTTATTGGGGGTTCCCACATTATAATCAAATCATCAGGTTTCAATAGATCGAGCGAACCGCCGAAAAAAAATTTCAGGGTAAGTAAAATCTGCCCAAAAAGATATCTGGTAGATAGAAAGTACTAGGCTGAACGCTATATGTTCATTAAATATATGTCTCTCCATTCCGGTGCCATGTATGTTATATATATATATATCGACTTTCAATTAAATAAAAGGGCAAAAGAAAACAGGAAACAAAAGAACATCAAGATAATCAGTTTTAAGCCCTTGTTAAGCACCTCCAGCGTGGGCGGTCGTGTGCGTCTTCGCGCTATAGCCCGCGTTGCGCTAGTTCGGTCTCTATTGTCGAGCGCCATGTGGTTCTATTCCAACCCCCTCTGCGCCATGGCTCCGTCGGAATGTGGTGGATGATGGCGGCGGCTGGTTGATCGTATTGATGCCGCACTAGATGACCGATTAGGCGGAAGCGTCGTTCAGCAGCCAGCAAACGGCATGGGACCGTTTTTGTGAGTTTCCGCAGAGCATTGGTGGATATGTGCTCCGGGTGGTGGATGCCGAGTGCGTAGCGGCATATATGTTGCGATCATACCCATATATGTTGCGATCATACCCAGGACCGTAACAGCACTTCGTCACCCCACGATCGGGAATTGCATATATGTTGCTATCAATTTTTTATCATCCCTGCTCACGTTATCAGATTTCCTGGTAAGCTGAATGAGGTGTCTAGGAAACTGTAGGTGCCGTAAATAATAATTAAACATATTCGGGCGGTAAAACCTGAGTATGATGCTGTTTCGTGACCTCCTGTCTGCTATGTCAAAAGATGTTGAAATTGCCCAAACGTACTAAACTTAAAGACGCACACGATTTCAAATTGGTATTTATTCACTGGTAATTGCATTTTCCTTGCGGTTAGACATTTGTCTTGTGGGGCTCAGATTGCCAGGACAGTAACATTCGGCGCAAGTCATTTAGGCGCCTATGAACAATCAAACATATAGGCCTATCTATGAATATCGAAGTCTTGGAGTCGCATGTTACATGGCCTAACACTGTGTACGTCTTGGTGCGTCGTGGCGCGGTAATGGCCGACGCCCAAATGCCCTTTAGTATACATGCGTATATTTTTCTTTGCGGGGGAGAACACCCAATAATTCATATATTTGGCAGCATTAACTCGCAATAAATTTTTTTTTCAAGTTGCAAAAATTTCAAACAAACTCTATAATTTATGGCATGCTAATTTACGAAATAATTTTGGGCCCCCTTCAAGCTCGCCCCCCCCCCCGCGCGCAATTGGGAGGTTTGGAGTGCGGCAGTTACGGTC
>ATSW01009567.1:0-10904 GCA_000444245.1 Botryllus schlosseri
TGGCATTTGAACACTAGTATGTTTCAAGCCTCTTTAGAAATCAATTATTCTTTGAAAATTACCATATCGCAGGTGCGGCCAGATTTCCTGATCAGAATAAAAATGATTCCAATAACGGATCAAGACTCAATCTCTTGGTGATAATGAGGTAGTCTGCTCGATGGATTGGCAAAAATGTCCGTATCAAATTTATCATTGATGTTGTTTTCTTGTCTCTTTGATAAGCTTTCCTGCTCACGAATTTCGTTGCTGTTTCTGGGGCATAAGAATATCTCCAGTTTTGCAGTAGCGGCATATCTTTTTCCAGCTAGTACAAGTGAAGAAATATTATCTGGAATGCAATATGGCTTAAATGGCGGTTGTAGCTGAACTTGGTTGTCATATTCACAAGGCACACGAAATTATCCACAGGTTGCATTGTAGTGTCCATCTCTTCACCTCTATCGTACTCGAATAATATGCATAGTCTTTCAGCAAGACAATTTTTCTCTGCATCAATCGATCCAATGAGTATCAATCCAATCCGGCACCATTCGTCAAAGTAACATTCATATTGACTACAATCTTTGGAAATATCTCAATGTCTGAAGCAAAGTGGAACATGAAATGGTTGCTTCTCATGGACGGCCTGGCGTGCCGAAATCCCATAAGATAATGATTTGCACTTTTATTAGGATCCCTGAATCCTTTTCAATTTCCTCGCGACTGTGGGTTGCTTTGCGGCTGTTTCAATACACGAACAATCTTTTCTTGAAAGTTAGAATGGACTATAATTTATAAAAAAATGTTAACGATCCTGTAAAAAATTTATGCATTAGACATTTACAGAATGGGAATTTGTTATATCACAGTTTTGCCAGTCAACTACTATTGAAATCAAGTTATTTATTCAATCCGTCAAGTATTTTCCGTACTGCCGCATATGCAATATATATGAGCAATGTGCATATTCAAGAGAGAGATTTTGCATTGGATGATTGTGGAGTTACATTGCTGGAAAAATAACCTGGGTAGCAGCACATACAATGCAAGTTGATGCTCATGCTCAGGTCATAAAGCGTGATGCAAATGGCGAAAAGTTATGAAGGTTATACATAAAAAAACCATAGACGTACACAAATGCATAAATCATCTATTTTGTACAATCCTTCCAGCTATCAATCTTAACGAGTACTCCATGTTAATTTTCAAGGTTTACAGGCAATGCATGGGAACACTTCACAACGGGTAGTTCATATCAAAGTTCCAAAACGTTTACCAGGTATATTTTTAATAAATGGGCATTGGTAGACGCTTTCGGACACCGCGGTGTGAAAGATTCAACTATTGAGAGTAGTACGACATATCACGCCAGGTCGATGTGCACAATACCAACTATGGAGTGATTATCCTCAATATCATTCTAGTGCATTGTTTTGCCGATGGAATATTGTTTGGAACAATGCCGATTCTCATCATTGATGTGGAATGTGAATTCAACGGCCTGACCCGGTAAAAAGTTATATCTGTTAGCATTTTACCAATCAGTACAATGTTAGTTTCCGGTTAGTTTCGATTTTATATTATATTATGAAGGTACAATCGCTATACTGATACTATGGTTGCCAGTGAACTCGGCCCTTGGTGAATTCGGCCTCACAATATCACAATATATACTATCTAAAACAACTTAGTTGCTCACACAATTATCGTAATCAACCCTTCTCTTTTAAAAAATCAGGTGACGTAAATGCTGCCAGAAAAATTTCAAATCCTCTTTCAACAATCCTTCCAGGTTCTGCACATCTATATTGACGCTCACCCACAGTATCTATAAATTCTTTAGGCTGTGTCGTAAATGCATGGTTGCAACTGATGCTAAAATACCTCGCAGCTAGTCTGTACTTTGATAAATGTGCATTGTTAAAAGTTGTATTACATCCTATTATGCAGCACTGCCTCACTATGCTCAAGAAACCAACAAAAACTAAACCGATTGGGGAAAATCAGTGAATTAGTATGCCAGCAAGGCCGATCGCAGCACCCCACCACAGTCGACATACGCAATCCCGTTCCTGTACTCAAGCATATCCCGTGACGGACTGATTTCGCCGGGAAACTATCTTATAGCGTTAAGGGGCGTGGCAGTTTCCAATCATTGTATATATATCATTGGGGTAATCGATGCCACTTCCGGGATTTACTATATGCCTCTGGTCGTTAAATGACTTGAATGAATTATGTCAATAATATTGGTTCTTCCATATATTACTGTATAATTTTGATCCTCTCTCCACCCAGATGATCAGAGTTAGCGGCAGTGGCAGTGGCGTGGCAATCACTTGGCGAATATGGCTCTGCGTCATATGGCCGGCAGGCTACTAGGGGGCGGCAAAATGTGAGGTGATGACCTTTTTTTAGTAAACGCAACAAGATTTCCAGTAACTGCGAAATTGAATAGATCGAAACTATTACAAAATTTGGCGGCATTTTCAACGAAAGTCATGGGCGGCAGCTTATATGCTGCTACGCTACAGGTTAGCGATAGAGCTGGTGGAGGGGAATGACTTCGAAAATACAAGGAGCGTAATAGTAGCCTACATCGTTAAGTCATGTTCATATCACAACGATAATATTATTTATCAGTCTAAGGCAGGTGCGCACTGCACCACTGAGCTATATATAAACACCGCACATCCGGTGATTTCCAACCTTTCATGGTCGCGACTCCATTTCCAATTTGAAAATGTTCCGTGGCTCAGCTCAAAATTGGATGAGCTGATTACAAATTAAAGGTCGGCATATTTGTTAAGACTTACTCACGGGCTATTTTGGAAGATGATTTCGTTCAGCATCTTCGCGAACCACAGAATAAAGGTAAACTACCCCAGGTTTAGAACCACTATCTTCAAATAATGTATCCAAACGGCCTAAACCGACTTTGTGAAATTATCGTTATCTAGTAATTGCGATAACAATTAGACTTGAAATGAATGTCATTTCTACTTATTTTTGATCGCAGTTTTTGCGAGGGTGGTAATCCCCATATATTAAAACCGATGTGTGTGATACTAAACTACGAGTGGCGCGAAAAAAATCATGAAGCATAGATCTGCCCCCAAAATTTTTTATTTATATTGATTTACGAAAAAATTATGAGCTTACTTCAAGCCTTCAAAATTCCGGACATTTCTGCATATTTTTGAAATTCGTCCCGGACGCAGTTTCAACAGTGAAATTCCGGACGTGTGGTAACCCTGATGTATATATATATATTACTATAAATCTTTATCCTCTCGGAATTGACAGATTTTCCGGTAGAGCTGCTGAGTGAGGTGTCGTCTTCGGAATTGCAGGTCACGTAGAAAGAAATAAACGTATTCGTATGGGCCTGTTGAAATAATTACTTCGTTGCCAGGATCGTAACTACCGCACCCCAAACCACCCACTTCGGGGGCGAGCTCGAAGGGGGCCCAAAATTATTTCGTGAATTACCAAAATTTATAAAGTTCTTTTTTTGAAAATTTATGCAACTTTTTCAAAATTAAAAAAAAAGTCGTTGCGGACCGGGGATTGAGAACGACCGATTTAGGCGGGGAAGATACCGTCGGGGTGATCGGCGGCGCCATCCAAGTAGGCGGACTGGGTTCGATTCCGGCCGTTACCGTTGTTTTTACGGCGACAAAAAAAGACCATAAAAAGACCCGAAGAAGAAAGGAGAAGAGCAAGCAATGGCTTCTAAAAAGGACCGACGAAGAAAGGAATACACCGAAGAAGACAGTGGCATCGAGGTGGATGCCAGTTAAAGAGACCCCAACTGGTTGGTCGTTCGGCATCCCCCTATCTGTTCATTACATCGCATTGTGTATCTTTTATATCGCATTGTACATTGTGTGTGTGTCTTGGGCAGATGAAAATATAACCTGACGATTAATTGAACATNTTAAGACATCCAATTAGTTCCACAAAATATGATAGCTATGACTAGACAAGATAGTCACAGTGCCACTCACGAAGTCATTCTATAAGTATAAACTTTTTGTAGTTTCTTGGCGATCGTATTTTTGTAGTTTCTTGGCGATCGTATATTGCCCTTTCACGGACCCCCTAAAACCAGCTCACGNCCCNCGGAGACAGTCGGTGCCTAANATAGTCCCGCACGCGCGGTCTGCACACTCATATACTGAAGCATCCCAACGGCCTCAAGCGATATAGTAACAGTAAATTCCTCGAAGCGCAACAGAGACTGTTTTATTGAATAGAAGAAAAACTTCTCAAGCTGAATAAATCTCTAATTCTCTACTTCGAATACTTACCAATACATTGGACCTATAGCAGTCGGCAGGNAATTTTGATAATTACCGCACTGGTTATTCAGAACCTTCGGTCCGTGNGTCACTTTCAGAGGTGGTCAGTAANGAAGTACTTCTACTTGTTGGAAGTACTTAAGCAGTTTTCCTCTACTTCTGGTACTTACGCAAGTATATCTGATTTTCTCTACTGCTACTTCTACTTCGTNATATTTTGTGATCTACTTACTTGCTTTTCGCTATTTTCANTGTGTCGAGTAGAAGTAGTTTAATCCACCAATCAGGAAGATAGCCCGAGGAATTTCGAGGCTGTTTTCACGGATTATCAACATTTAATTTTCATAAAAGTTGAGTGAAGCTCAGAATTTTCGTTGCGCTTCGCGCTCAGTGGATACGGTGTAATTAACCATTATGATTCCACGAAAGTATCGGTCAATGTAATTTANGTAGCGGGTTGACGTGGTTCTGATCAAATCGGATTGTCACCCTTCGCCCATATGAAATATTTCATCTCATTATATATGGCTCATCATAACATTTGAAACCGATGTGTCGCAATCTAGCATTTACTTATCATATCGTATTCTAGCAGTCCATGGCGTGTCCTNANCTGGAAAAGAGGACGCTGACTTTTTTTGTAGTTTTAGAGCTGTNTTAGCATAGCACCTTTGAAACTTTCTNGAGTAAAGACATGAAATANATTTTCCGCTTTTAGAAGTAGGATTTATATTTTACTTTTAATTCCCCGTATCATATGCTTCGAGTTCTAATTACTATAAGTTCTTTTATCTGGATAGCATACATGTTGAAGTATAAAAGCAAGCGTAGTAATGCCTTTGATTTCCACATTTCTTATTAACGTTTACTAATCACGCAAAGTGTTTACACCGTATCCTGTACAACTTCTCCGTATTGCTCTTCGGCTAAACTACGGGCCTTATAATATGGGGNAGTGCGNCATACCATGATATTTTCTAAAACGTGCTGTTCGATTAAACAAAGAATTAGNATCGCATTTCCATATCAATACTATCATTTTCATCCCATGATGCGGACGAATGCTCATGCTGTCGACAATTGAATACCTCCTGGTATGCATCAATATGAATCAAGCTCGGCACCTTTCGCATAGCTCAATTTGCACCTTTTGANAATCCATGAGAACAAATTGCGATCGNTGTCACAACTACTTACTTGAATAGATTTAAAGTCAGTCAATTCTACTTCTACTTCAAATAGTTTGAAGTTGCATATGGAAGAAGTACTTNTACTCGTACTTGAGTAGATTTTTTCCTCGCTACTTCTACTTCTACTTGAGTAGCTTTCGTGACTACTTTGACCANCTCTGATTGTGCATATGTAAATTTCGATATCACGGGCTAAACTTACNTCACTTCTATGTCATTCACCTCGGCCTAGCTANAAGTAAGTGAACTACCATATTACTATATAGGACACAATAGCGCACAGCGAAGAGTACAGGCCTGCGCAATGTTTGTTACACGGCAAGTGAATTGAGCGAATCTCTGGCTCCGTCGGGATAATAAGATTAAACAAAGGAATACGCTATCAGTGTGAACTGAACAATAAGGTGCTAATACGAGACAGAAATGCTTTCCTTCCCTACAGAACATGCATAGATCAACGCATCCATGTTTGTTTCTCGTGTAAGCGTTCACAAGGAGGTTCGGGACAGACCTTCATCAAACATACAGTTATTGTCTTGTTTAATCATTTACTCTTCAGACGGTGTTATAGTTATAGTTTCACCGGGGTTAGGCCATCGGCAATCAATATGTTTATCGGCAGATGTAGTTACTTACTAAATGCCTATTAGATTGCCATGTCACGTATCGACCAAGGAAATGGATTTCCGATATAAAATAGTCCGATTCGAAACGAATCTAATAGTAGCCTATATTGCAACATTTTGAAATCAAAAGTCTACGGAAACAATGTTGGTAATTGTTTTTTTTAACAAACATGTATTCTTGTTGTTTATAAACGGGGGTCACTAATCGAAGATGGCCTGATGCGTAACAGAATGCATGGATTGGGCATGCGATTTGAAGCTCGCAAAGCCAACGATGCAGTCATGATCTTGAACTTCTTGGTGTATTTTCATTTATACCATTATCTTGCTCCCCGCCCGGGATGTTTTATTTGCGTTAACGTATTTATATATCAACCCACAATTCCGCTGCGACATCCCTTGCTAATCACAGCTCCGACCACCAACTATAGTGATTCCGGCACAGTGTCCTCGTAATCTGAACTGCCGACGCAGTAACAACCGATCGGATTGCTTGTTGTATTTCCGCATCTAGTAGGTGGCCTGGAAGAAATGATAATGACTTGCTTATGTCTTCACGATGCGCCAACCTAAAATGTAGCCTTTAGCGATTGACTCAAGAATTTCATCCTTCTCTTACCATGTAATAATTCTATTTTACTGTATTGCACNGCCTTNCATTTGTTATTTGCTGTGCCGCAACTCCGCNAGTCGTAAATTCCGCCAAAGTAAAATGTAAATACTAGCTGAGTACGCATTTCACGCACTTGAAAGTACTTTATTGTACACTCTTGTGCGTACTAGTATCTGAAAATAACCTTTCTATTTAACGAGATCTGTTGGGCTGTCATGGTTTATTTCACCTNATTCGCTGTCAAAGGACGCCNTATAATGTAAAGGCAGGTGCGATTATATTCAATTAGCAGGTCACTGAGCTATACGTCCGTAAGGGTTTTGACCGATCTATTGGAGTATTTGGNGTTCATATAAGCAATGTAACTAAGTACAGAATATCGTCTANTTGCAGATAACAGGAAACGAGATTTGAAATGATAAACAACTTCTCTATCTACGGATTGTAGGTATTTGTCTAATAATTGTATTATATTTNCGATGTCTGGCTGCGATCTNAGGGCACATATCGTATTACTGGCGCGACTGGTGTGNCAAAGGGTCNTTCAATCGGACATGAGCATAACTAAGGCACTTATGTTGTATGGCCTAATTGATCGANGATAAATGGAATCTTATATGAACAATAAAGCCACGCTCAGCNAGATCATGCGCGTACAGACGCTAATNCTGAATGGAATATTGAGCTGAGGCCGTAGGAATCGATCACTTCCAGGAAATCTAGAATCATTAATCGGCTATGGCTTGTNACAGGGTATATTTAAAGTGGGGTANCAGGAGTATACACGCCAGAGAGTTTCATATAATAGTGTTCAAGCGCCTTAATACGGGCGTTNCCGTGAATTAGCACGTTTGGCGATGTAGAANCCATTGGATGTTGGTGTTTGCTTAACCCGGCTGTGTTGATATCTCCCAGCGGTAACGAATATAATCTATTCANAANCAAGGTTTCATGGGATAAATTGCTGACACACATCTGGCTTTGTATGAATTAAGGTATGTTGTTTAATATTTGATTTGAATTCGTTTTCTTGGACTTAGATAATCACAAATATCATGGCAGTCAATAAATATCACGGAGAGGTGGAGATAGCATAAATCGTAGGCTGTCCTAGTNTCCTTCATTGCGAGTGCATCGTCATGTTGTACAGTTNAATAACCTCATTAATAACAGTAGCCTACTTGATTCAACCGATCTAAGTTAGTATATTTGTTGGTGGCTAAGTTTNCACTACTGCAATTGTTCTGAGNCGTGAGCNATGTTGAGTTCAAGGTAANGAGAATGCACTGGAACAGTGTGCGAATGGTGGCATTCGTCTATTGAGTGACTTCTTATAGGGTAGCTAGCTATCCAGTGGTATTAAACAAGGTATTTGTTTTAAATATCGTGACAACGGCCTCTGCCATGTCCGTACCTTCGAATTCGTTCAATCTATCTCAGTTGCAGAAAATTGTTATTCAGCGAGCAATGAAGCAAACAGAATGACGTGGTTCAGTTGGATTCGTATTATTTTGATTATCCCTGGACATGGCATATAGCTATAGGATGGAAAGGGCACCCTTGCCCCTTCATCATTGTCGGCTTTACAACTTGTGTCTTCATATTTGTTACGTTCACACGGCATAGCCGTGACGTCACGTCATCTGTCTCTCGCAAACCTGTTTGGTTGAGTTCTCGTACAATGACATAGGTCTATGTCACAATGTATCAATTGATGCTAATTTTTGCGTTTATTAGGGTCTACACTAGAACGAAGACAAATGTCGGATCTCGAGTTGAAACGACAGCTTTTCGAAGCAAAACAGGAGATAAAAAGATGGCAACTGAGGTGATCAAATGCTCGCTGTCTCTGTATCGGCAAGTGTTTTGCGATTCATATATCCATAATTCCACACACTGCTTAAATTGTAATCCTTTTCATACACTGCATACCATGTTAATAATCTCTTGGTGATTACTTGCGCGTGAACGTAGCTATTAGGCAATATCGATCCACTTATTTATTACCTTTACAATTAATGCCTAATTAGCCATACATTTGACAAATTACTCGCAACGCGATAGCTCACTGCATAATCATGACCTACTCAGACATTTTAAGACTGGAAATCCAGATCTTCACCTATGAGAAGCCAGAGTAAGCAATCTAAGCACACATAAAATGCAAAAATATCAAATCGCATTCTCCGGATTTGAAATTCAAAGTCCTAAAAAATCCGCCTGGTGAATTTCGAATTCTTAGTCCAAAGAAACCTGCAAAATCCTGCTAATTCCTTCATATTTCAGTGGAAAATCCTGTTACAATCCCAATTTCCAGGCAAATTCGAAATCCGGATCCAGTCCGGATTTATATATAAAATCGATGAAATCCTGATTCTTCTTTACCAGATCGTGATCACCTCCACATTAGGCTCCTCCTCGCCATCTGATCCATGTAAGCGGTGTCTTAAAAAAGTCAAGATATACGGGCCGAGCTACGAGTCAGCAAATACGTATTCATAATAAGGAGTGTCGGCATGGTGTAAATGACCATTGGTGTCCAGTGTTGGGACGACTCGAGTCATGACTTGACTCGAGTCAGACTCGAGTCACCTTTTTCGTATGACTTGACTTGACTCGAGTCACTTTGCTAAAATGACTTGACTTGACTTGACTCGGCGTATCAAAAATGTGGATTGACTCGTGACTCGGAGCAAAATTCACGAGTCAATTTCAAGTCATCAAGTAATCGGTGTCGATAAAAATCCCTGTATCTTGCATATGGTCGGACTGTTCGCTAAATGCTGGTGTAACCCGTGAGAGCGACCAATCTTTCATTGATCGTGCGCTTTACTGAACCTCCATTGTTCTCTCACAAATAAATTTACCGCAAACGAAGTGATCGAATTTTACAGATTACGTTGTGGTAAACTAGTACAGTAAAGTAATTTAATAGCAAAATGTATATTTCTGTTCTCTGTTCTTTCCCTAACCAAACCTCATGTTTTATTGAAATTGAATTCAAATATAGTTAATACAGTCCTCATCCATTAGCGTAGGCTTGAATTGTATCATATCAATTTGTAAATGGTAATGTATTGCATCTTATCAATTCGTTTCTCTATTCTCTATTTTGGCTGGTAACTATAAACTGAGGCTGTGTAATTACTTACGTAGTTTAGCAGTTCTACGTATATGTCAGCGATACAGCGCCTTATTGCGTGTATATTTAACTCTATATTCGCTCATTGGTTCAGAATCAATGACCACCCAATCTGTATTTCAAACAGCTAGCAAAATGCAATGACGTATAATCATGCCACATACTTCAAAAAGACAACTTGACTTGAATTGTGACTTGACTCGTGACTTGACTTGACTTGACTCGACTTGACTCGAGTCACCTCCAAAAATCGAGTGACTTGACTTGACTCGAGTCACTTCCGAAAATCGATTGACTTGACTTGACTCGAGTCATAATCTGCAATGACTCGAGATGACTCGTGACTCGAAGATAGTGACTTGATCCCAACACTGTTGGTGTCAACAAACACTATGAATACCACAAAACAACAAACAAACCTATGTTTGCAGAGGAAATGTGAACCTCATGATCACCCGCAACATGGTCACAAAGTGCAATGAAATCGGTATGGTCGAAAAAATACCAAAGTATCTTTAGTGTGATGGATAACAGGTATTACATTCTTTGTGGTGGCGTAAAAGGTACATATTTGAAATTTGACATATTAAATTCTGTTATGACGTCATAATGAGTGATACTCCAACTCGAATAGCATATTACGTGATTCAGAATCGAATCACTCAGGTAGGCCCTACTTGATGTTGCCCAGCAGCCTTTCTTATAATATCTTCGAATATTTGTGTCTGGCCTAATTTCGAGGAAATCGTGATTACTTTCCATGTAATCGTAATCGACTATTGCAAGATCCTGCTGCAGTCGTATTCTGTCTTGATCGTAATCGTGATCGATTGCATTGGTACAGTAATTGCCCAATGTCTGATCGTGGTCATATCGCTGGCTAACCCCTTGTTGCAGTAATGTGCTGAAAGAAGGATAGGAAGTCTATTTATGTCCTTTCAATACGATTCAGCATTTTTTCATAATATTCCAAAAATTTTAAAGTTCGGTCTTCAAGTAGGCCTACAGCTGGTTCTAATTTTAATTCTAATTCAACTAATCAATTAC
>ATSW01009568.1:0-16127 GCA_000444245.1 Botryllus schlosseri
ACTTATTCCAGTAAATGAAGGTTGTTTTTATTTATATTTTATTGCAGTTTTGGCGAGGATGGTAGTCCCCATATTGCGCGCAGCGCGAAAAAAAATGTTATGCATCAGCATAAATATTCCCCAAAATAATGTTTTAATATTGATTTACGAAAAAATTATGTGGCTACGTCAAAGTTCCGGACATTTGGCTTATTTTAGAAATTCCTACCGGACGCTGCTTTGAACAGTGAAATTCCGGACATGTCCAGGAAATTCCGGACGTATGGCAACCCTAATCTAGAGAGAAAGCAATAGTCCGATCGTAGCGCTTTCGGAACAGACAGTGACGCTGTTCGAATAAAGAAATCTTGCTCGTTGTTGTAATAATAATAATTGACTCCGAACTCGCTTATTACAATCCTCTTTGGAAGATAAATACAGGAGGCGCGCAGTGCCAAATCCCATGTCCGCAATATATCGGAGAGAAGGTATAGGAGAGTTGAAGTGTACACAGGACAGCAGTTGAGTTCGTCGCCAAAAAGATGTTCCGCACAGGCTCTCCAACAGGTGGCAACCATTGTATTGTAGGATATAGGCCTAGCGCATGGGTCGCTAAGTCAAATCGGAAGAACGCAAGAAGAGGCCGCAAGAACGCAAGAAGAGGCCGCAAGAACGCAATATCGAGATAAACACGCCACAAGGCTTACCAATCACGTTTTCAAAACTATGTCAGTACAATTTGTGCTTTTGAACTACCGAGCTGCGCACGATACCTCTTAACGCTTTTCAGCGACGAATAAATCGATATTAGGGACAGCAAGATACAGTACTAGCTGTAACAATATCTCGTCGTAAAAGTTACGTGTGTTGAAGCCATATATCATTTTCTAAGCGTCTTGGTTTTGGCAGTGTCTGCGCTATTGCAAGTCAAGGCAATTAGCCCGTTCATATCAGATGATTCTCCCTCGATGGAATGCTGTTGCTATCGCAGCTCGTGAGGAATAGTGATGTTGAACACGAGATAATAGCTATGTTGAACAACAACAACAATAATATTTTGAAACTGACATAAATTTCAGCTCCTCAAAATGCTTTACTTGGCGTTATTCCGAAATCTGAGACCAGATCGGTTGCCGCAAAATTATTACCTCGCAGGCAGCGTGTTGGGAGGCCCTGATGTAGCGATACTATTGCGGCGCGCTGATTTCAGCAAGTAGGTCACCATAGAAAAGCTAGCTATCTTTTGACAAATTGCGAAAGCTTGAGCGAAGCGGCGTACTTACAAGCTTGGCGAATTGTCAGTGGCCAATCGCTAACAGTGGCCAATCGCAAAAATGAGCAACGCGTGAGCAATGTCTCAAAATAGCCTGGAAGTGGGCCGTGCTACAGTTCGGCAGCTACGGAATAAAATTAGGAATCTCGACATGTTGTAAATGACCGTTGAAGTCGACAAACACAATGAATACTACAAACGATAACTCAACACTAACCCCGGTCATATAGAGTGTTATTGTTTCCTTCAGAGGGTGCCGCGCGGTCCAAAAGGTTGATAACCACTAACATAGTCCTAATATAACATCACCGCCTATAAAACATGAACGTTGAAAAAGATCGGGACAAGCCTCGAGCAAATATGACAGCCTGGGACTATTTCCTTCAAACTTGCTTCTCCGAGTTCGAAAAAGTGTACCCGATGCAGGAAGTTTCGGACTACAACTTCCAAAAAGCCGCGAAGAATAGATGGGAAGTAAGATATTCATATGCGTGTCTCAAATGCGGTGATTCTAAACCGGCGTTCCGCAAAGCATTTTCAGGGGTCTACGAAGCTTCCAAATTTCCAAAATGGCTGATAACCTATTTTGTATTTTGTTTTAAAGAGAAATTACGAAGCACTTTCGCTTTATAACTGCTAAGGACTCGCCTAAACAGAATGGCCGTCTGAGATGAAATATTATATCTCACCAAACTCAATCGCCAAATTGCCAATAGCCAACTCGTAAAAACATATTGACGTTAAAGAGATGTTTTGTTGGAGTTTTGGAAAAAGTTGTCTACAGAAATCCATTTTTTCCTTTGATATGCATAACTGCTATTCCAGAATAACTTCCAAGATGAGCTGCTAGATGGAAATAACTAGGTTGGACGTTTCAGTGATACCATATATGTTGCGATTGCGATCACACCCAAATTTAAGGTGTCGTCGGAAGCGTTACGAGTTATTAATACATTCGCCACCACCATTGTGGAAATGTATATTCGGCACTGGTTCATATCAAATCGACGGGGCTGACTTTTTTCGACACGGCCGCGTATTTCAAGAAATGCAGCCTCAGAATTCGATTTGAAAAAATAAGTCAACCCAATTTCTACATTCAAGGAAAGTCATCGACAGAAAGTCGAGAACCACTGCGCTAATGTATTCCGCCTTTAGGAAATGACAGACAGAGAGAAGAAAATATTCCACATGAGGGCCGACAGAGATAAGTTGAGACATGACAACGAAATGGCAACCTACGTGCCCATGGCGGGCGATGGAGGAAAACGAGCAGTGAAAAGAAAGGGGCGCGATGACCCAATACGGCCACCGTGAGTACTACAGTCTACTGTACTACCTATATTAATGTCAATATTTTCTACGTCGTACAGGTCAGCATTCTTCTTATTCTGCGGTTGCCGCAGAGGTGAGGTAATGAAACCANATCCCNTAGTCGCGGCTGGCGATATCGCTAACACACTGGCTAGAATGTGGTCGGAATGTCCTCCTGNCGAAAAGGTCAAGTACGATGTTCTTGCTAAATCTGCCGAGGAAAAGTACACAGCGGTAAGCATCGATTTTGTAGATATACTATGAATTTGAGAGGAATNACATCCTTTTTTCTATTTTAGCTAGTCGATGTGAACAAAGATGAACAGCAGCGGAANCTGAGTGGTGCCAAGAAGCCGCGTAAAGAACCGTCATCCTCTTCGGGCAGTGACAGCAGCGATGGAGACAGTGACTGAGAAAAACGATAATGTACTGCGTTAGACATGAAGCCACTACTTTTGGGAGCAGACTGAGGTGTCCCCCTTGATCTCGGTTATGACTTTTGTGGAGTGCTAGTAATGGTCGTTGCGGTGGTAGGAATTCCTACGAACTTATACAGACACGACTAGCTCGCCATTATGTATATTAACATCCATGTGATTTTATTGTTATGGTGCGAGACGTGATTTATTGGCCAGGAAATTATTTTTTGTAGAGTCGATAGGCATCTCGTTTAATCATGTTATCCGCCATCGGCAACATACCTTTTATTTTTGGAATTAATGTCAGTAATTATTACATTGATTTCAGTGCTAGTGTGCTCGATGTTTTTCAGTCTATAATACATCCGATCTGGTGTAATAGTAAGCGATGCTACTCAAGTAAAAGTCGTACATTTCTCCTGCAATGTCATTGAAGTAGCAATTTCAGTTTGAGAGACATTTCAAAACTACTTCAATTGGAATTACGATATTGTCGAGTGCTCAAGCAAATGCTTTTCATTTGTCGAAGGGATATCATGCTATTGGTAGTTGCAATATGTATTTAGGCTAAAATACTACATGGCTACCGCTAAACGACTACTTATAACACAAATATATGATATCTTCGAAGTTAGCCCATGTCACAGATATGTGATGGAAACCTGTCTCATTACAACATATTACCGGCCGGCTAAAATTTGCTTGCGATTTAGAACATGAAACTTACTGATAAACGCAATGCGTGGATTAAAGTCGTAGGCTATGCACTATTCCAATCACTGCGTTTACTTACAAGCTTTATTTATGCTCTGAGATAACGTCGCCTAAGTATGTCAGCATGGTGACTTATGAAAGAGATGACCACCGTTCAATGTTTCTTAAACTTTTCTTAAACCCAAATATCAGTCTGGTGGCATCTTGCGACCCAAGCCTCGCACATCGAAAAGAATGGATTTTCAATATTAGTATCCTATGTTTACGGGCATTTCTGAAGTAGCGAACGCTCAGGGCAGTTGTATTGTACGCGACACAGCTCTATGAAACATTTCTTTCGCATGCCATTACAAATTGGGGTAAATTAATTTCCTCTTTGGGTCGCATTTGCGCTACAGTTTACTCACACACACAAGGATGGAACTGTGCCGGTGCCGACCATTTATATGACCGGACATATAAATGTCCATGATTTTGACCAACCCTAGATCTTGTTACCACCGCAGTTTTCCCATCCGTATAATAGCTAAAACTCCATGCCAGCATTGTGGGGGCTCGCCACGGAATACATGTGTATCATATTTCTCCCAGCTCGTTGCACACCTCTTCACTAAGCATTCCAACGGTCCCCGACGGTGTTCTCCAGAGAAACCAATGTCGGATAAATGAAATCATGAATTCAGAACAATTTTTGTAATAGGCTATACAGGTCGGCATATTTTCCCAAATCAAGCCATATTGCAGGAACGACTTTTCTACGTGTCTCTCTTATTGGCCGTACACACGAATTCTCGGGAAGTGCGAAAAAATATTTCCTTGCAAGAAATCAATCCAACAAATACTACCTTCANTTTTTAACAGCTCGCTCTAGTGCAGGGGTGGGCAAACTACGGCCCGCAACACCGTTATGTGCGGCCCGCGAGAGTCTAAAATATACTAATTAAAAATATTGATAAAACGAGATACTTTTTTTTAGTATATTTAACCATGATAATTCTAAGGCAGTGGTTCTCAGACTGGGGGCACGGCCCCTTGGGGCGTGAAAGCGTCTGAAGGGGGCGCGAAGCTGAGCTCAACTGAAAACTGTTCTCGCGCTCCGCGCGATGTACATCTAATTCAAAATTATTGCTCTGTATTTAGGCTGAATTTCTCTCATCGACAGTCGTAACCTTCCATGCCATCAAACTATACGTTAGGTTTTCTAGCATTCCGGTTGCGTTTTGTGATATGAGGATAAAGGGGGCGCGAAATCTTTAACCATCATAATGGGAGGGGGAGTGTCTTAGTCAGGTTGGGAACCACTGTTGGGAACCACTGTTCTAAGGTAATAGGCCACTTCCTATAATATTTTTATGTTTGATTTCTGGCGCGACAGCCGCTCAAGGCTCACCCGGTTTGAAAGGTTTCAGCTGCTAAACATCACAGAAATCGTATACGAGATTGACATAATTCGGATCGCGAGTGTGATTTCAGATTGACCACTCCAGTTTTAATTATTTAGGTGATGTTCTTATAAAAAACAATTCGCGAGTGTCTTAGGTAGATTCGTTCTCTGTATGCGTAGAATTAGGGTATTCGCTATTCATATTTTATCTAGGCCTACACATAGTGGAAGCGTGTTTGAAGCTAACATGGTTATGATGCTGTCAGCATTGTGTGTCCTGGAACTGAACCAAAAGTGAAATTAGTAAATCTATAAACCGATCGCTGCTCACATATTTAAATTTCAATCCTGTTCTAAGAATCGGGACAACTGACTTTCATCTTTATAGTTTTGACAAATTGGTTATTAAGTTCGACCAGCAGCCTATCAAATCTCGCCACTGTTTCTGACACGTGTACGATATCATCAAAGCAATGTTCGTTTTTTTAAAAAAACATATACATTATCTCCATATCCTCACTATATATTCAAATACCAATATTGCATTTTGGTTTATAATCCCAATTTTATATGGTGCGGCCAATGAATGGATTAAGATGTTGAATGCGGCCCGCGAGCTCAAAAGTTTGCCCACCCCTGCTCTAGGGGAGTCACGACCCAAAATTATTCCCTTCGTGACCCATAGCCTACTTTGAAAACCCCTGCTTTAAGAACCCCTGCTATAAAATTAAAAAGTGTAAAGATCGCGAGGTCAGTCGCTATATGTACAAATTTTTGTTCTTGCCGTCACTCCAAACTCCGCCAAGGAACTAGTGCGAGTCACAAATCATTTTACTGTTGGAAGTAGATTTGTACATATTACGGACTGCCACGTGCAAGAAACGAGCAGTTGATATGTTCGCAATATGCACAATTGTACGTCAGGGGTGGGCACACTACGTCCCTGGGGCCGCAGGCGGCTCGCAAAAACGTTTTGTGCGGCCGCGAAAGACTCAAGAACCGTATTGAAAATATTGATGAAATGTGTAGGCCTACTAAAAATCTAATTACTGCAAGGACTCGATTAAACGTTTTCGAAATATATTTCACCACTATAATTATATGTTATATTGTTATGTACATTTGTATTTCATTGCTGGTACCTTAGCTCGACCTCATGGTTTCAACTGCTAAACATCGCAGAAAGTGAAAACGGGAATGGCTTTCGGATCACGAGTGTATAATTTTGCATTGGTCACTTCAAAAAGTTTATTACTTTTAGTCCTGTGCTTGGAAAAAACGATTCGCACGCTTGTTAGGTATAGTTTCGTTCACTATATGGGAAGTAATTATGTTTATAAAATCTATACATTTTAGATGGAGCGTATTTGAAGCTAACATGGTTATGACGCTGTCAGCATTGTGTATCCTGGAGCTGAACCAGAAGTAGAATCAGCAATTCTATAAACAGATCACTGCTCACATATTCGAATCTCTATCCTGTTCTAAGAATCGGGACAACCGACTTTCCATTCTAGCTGTGAAAATTGGTTGTTGAGGTTGACCAAATGACCAGCTTATGAAATCTTGCCAATGTTTCTGACGCGTGTACAATATCATCAAATCAATGGTTGGCTTGTTTTAAATGAGCATACATATTATTTCCATATCCTCACCATGTAATCAAATATCAATATTGAGTTTTTGGTTTACAATCCCAATTTTACATATTGCGGCCCATGTATTACGATGTTGAATGCGGCCAGCGAGTAAAAAAGTTTGCCAACCCCTGTTGTACATGGACACTAGGGTTGTTCAAAATTTGGAAAATGTTTGGAATTATGCGTGTCCATCGCTTATTCTGTAGATTATTGTTAAAAAACAATAATGGGCTTGAAAGAAGCTCCCAGGAAAGCCGCTAACATTTGTCTAAATGCGTTTGAAAGTCGTTGTTGAAGAGTGGGCGGGCAACCGAGAGCAGAGGCGGGCAATCACGAAACCACGGTTCTTGATTGGGTAATCGGCTAAGCTTCACTGATTACTGCAACAGCTGACTCGGATTCGGGAGCTTCGCTTTACTAAATTGAAAGTCTGTTTTGCTGAGGTAGAGTCTGTTAGTAGCGGTTGTGGTTCTGTACAAGCGCGTTGTGGGTTGATGAGTCATTAGTAGTACTGTAACACGTGTTCTTTGAATGCTTCAGAGTCGATAGCAGTAGTTTATGATTTGGAGCAATAATAGTGCAGTCATGGCAGAGGCAAAACGGCGAAAGATTGCACACATGCCGCAGCGAAGAACAATATCCAAATCTGAGCAGTACTTGGTCGGACATACTTGCGATTACATCTGTGGCTCGAGATTACCTACTATACGAGAAGTAATGAGTTACTTGCAGCATCTGAAAGAGCATTATCCTCAGTCAACCCCTACTCACGAACTATGTACTGTGGTCTGTGGTGGTGGATGATGTAATGACAGTGTGGAAAACGGCGAGAATTGCGACAATGCAGAAATAACATGTGGTGCGATCACTTCAAAACCTGCACGAAAGATGGCGTGATCTGAAGAAGAATCCGAAACAGGAAAGTGATCCCAAGGGTGAGAGGAGAAAATTCACTGATAATTTGGACAAGCTGTGGGATATTGGAAGTAGAGACTAGAGATGCCATAACAACAATAGAAAATGACATTTATCTATCACATGAAAGAAAGCTTGAAGACATTCCATTTTATGAAGATCAACGGCAATCTCGCCAGTCAATAATGTTGGGAAGAGACAAAATTCTGGCTAAAGACCTCAAAAAGAAAACAGCAGCCATAGCCACGACTCAAGTTGTGACTATGTTGTTTTAGCATCATCGTCATCTTCAAAAGAGGGTGACAGTTTGAGTTCAAGTTCTGACTATGATGCTGATGTTGGACTTGGAACCTCGACCCAATCCATTAAACTGATATCACCTAAAAATATTATAAAAAGTACGCATGTGTCCCAAGCTCTGGATCGATTGCAAGTAACTGACAATGATGCAACGATGTTGATGGGAGCATTTATTAAGGCTTGTGGGGGAGATATAGCCATGTTCTCCCTGCCAAGATCTTCAACGAAGAGAGCCAGGGAAACAAATCGCCTGGAAATATCTCAGGACATTTTGGAAAAATTTGCCGAAAATAGACCACAGCATGTTGCCATTCATTGGGATGGAAAGCTCACAGAGGATAGATTAGGAAATCGATATGAAGCTTTGTCAATTGTTCTATCTAGTCAACCTCAATACTCGGAAGGAAAACTACTTGAAATTCAGAAGATACAAAATGCGGCAGGTCAGACACAAGCTGAAACTACTTTCGACATAATTAAAAAGTGGGACATACAAGATGCTGTAACAGCTTTGGTTTTTGACACCACAGCAAGCAACAGCGGCTGGAAGAAGGGTGCAGCGAAGATCCTTGAGGACCTTCTAGGAAAGAAGGTTTTTTACCATGCGTGTCGGCACCATGTGTATGAGCTAGTAGTCAAAGACGTCTGGAAATGTTTATTTGGAAAAGCAACAACCGGACCAGAGAACACATGGTTTGCCCACCTTAAGAAGAGCTGGAGCAGTCTTGACAGAAAACAACAATTCAAGACTCGGACTATTCCTATATGCTTCAAAGAACGAGCAGCAATGACAGTTGAGAACGTCAAGCTACTACTCGCCAGAAAAGATGTCTTCACACGGGATGACTACAAACAATGTGTGACTAATGCTCTTGCTATTCTCGGTGCAGATGGAGATATACATCTTCACAAACCTGGTGCAACACACCATGCAAGGTGGATGGGCACAATTCTGTATGCTCAGAAGATGTTCATGTGGGCTGATCAGTTACATTACAAATTCGAAGAAGTGGAACTGCTGCATCGCTTCAATTTATTTTTAGTTGTCTTTTATATCCCTGTCTGGGTTGCTTCCAGCATTGGTCGTGATGCAGCCGGTAATGGACATGTTGAGTTACAAGGAACATGATGAACAAATTTCCAAAGCTGCTTCAAAAAAGCTTTTAAAGCATGACTGGTATATCGTGGAGGAAACCGCTGTATATGCCTTGTTTTCGCCGAGTGAAAGCAATGAAACCCGAGAAAATATGGCAAAGACGCTCCTGCAGGTAGAGCGAACTTCAAGTTTCAGGAGAGGTCCGCCCTCGTTGAATGCAACTGTACACATCGACAAGGACACTACTTTGTCTGATTTTATTGGGCCACAGTCGTGGTACATATTTGATGTTTGAATGCTCTGGGGCGTGGCTAGCTCAACCGGTTGATGTTTGGCACTTATCAGATTCCTACATCAGAATGAGCTCCTACATCAGTTCTGTCAAAGTCGTTAATGATGCCGCAGAACGAGGTGTAAAGCTAAGCACAGACTATGCTGCAATCTTGACTGACAATGAACAACAAAGAGACAGTCTTCTTTAAGCTGGGAACAGCATAGGAAATCAGTTGGAGACAGCAGGAAGTCAACTCTAATCAAAAGCCTGTAATCTGCAACTTGTGCCTGACAATGCAACACTGATCTGCAACGTACTTTTTTAATGTCTTTTGTAAATAGTGCTTTTCGCCTTCATTCAATTGTGAATAAAAAGTGTAATATGCGTTCGTTTATGGGTGAGACGTCGACTAGTCATAACAGGTACTACTGAGATGTTGACTCCTGGTGGTAAATTTTTGACTTTCACTCACTGTCAGTAACTTTTGGGAAGGTTGAAGGTAGCAAGATGCATGCATCTAGTTTATTCGTATCTCAACTAGCGAGAGCACCTGTGCAATACATAGCACTTATACACATTCTGCAGGTAGATATTAACTTAGGCGGTTGCAATGTTGTACTATGGACTCTTGATGACAACATTAACAAAGGCAATATTTCATGTCTGTAATGCCACCAACAGAAACGACTGCACAACAGCACGCAAAAATCGTTACCAGCAGTGTTCACAAAGTCGGTCTTTCAGCCAATCATTAGCTCATTATTACCGGCTTCAACCAATCAGGATTGATGGCTTCTCTTTGCCCGCCCACTTCATCGATTCCCCGCCCACTCGCCGAAGGCTACTTTCAAACGCATTTAGACAAATATTACCGGCTTTCCTGCGAGCTTCTTTCAAGCCCATTATTGTTTTTTAACAATAATCTACAGAATAAGCGATGGACACGCAGAATTCCAAACATTTTCCAAATTTTGAACAACCCTAATAGACACTCAGCTGTCTTATATATACACTGGAAAGAACTGAATAGATAACATTTTGGGATTATTCAAGTAGGATCGCTTCGACAAGAGTAATACAAAACCTGACACATTACTACATGAAGAGAAGGAATTGAGCAATGGAACCGTCCTTCTACATTATCCATACCAATATACCTCCTACGCCTCGGTTCCTACTACCTGGTTGTACACAATCGATTCCCTAAGTAAGTTTTTCCTAAACAATTTCGTGGAAATGAAACGAGAAATTAATCAAAGCATGAAATATGCTGGTGTGATACTTGCAGAAAGTCATTTAGATAAAATAGTAATAAAAATTGGTATTTAATGTTACAGCAGTTGATAACACGCTAAGGTTAGGAAAGACATGAAACGTAGTCGATTAAAACAAAAAAGGAAATGGAGTGCCGCGACTATACAAACGTTAGCACCTTTCAGTTTCCCAGAATGCTACTGACGAATCCGTGATTATAATATAAGTTCAGTCTTGTGAAAATGGAACACGGCTACACTGTATTATTTACTGATCATCAGTAAAGTCAGGCCGATTAATCCAGGGGTGTGCAATTATTTTTCCCTGCGGGATAATTGAAAAGCAACAAATACGTTGGGGGCCGAGCCGAAAGTTGAGCTATTTTCCGCGGTGTATCAGGTTTTATATTTTCAGATTGGAAGTGATAAAGGACTTTGTTAAGACAACCGGCTAACTGGATGTGTTGAAGTGATGAGAAAGTGAGGGTTAATTTAGAAAAAAATATTTATGCAGTGTCATTACAAAATGGTAGGAATGAACCCGTTTTAAATTTTTTGCTGATCAATAATCACACCAACCCCGAGATACCTCTTTCTATTAAAACGTCATAATGTGTTTGAAATAAAATGACCAAGATGTCAGGTTATTATTGTCAAACGGCCACGTAGTGCAGACAAACAGTAGAATGAACTTATTTATTGGTATCCCCAATACTTTTTTAGTGAGAGAAATCTTGACTCTGCTGGGCTTTAACAAGTATCTCAAAGTTAGATTGAATGTTCGAAGTTGATGCGAAGCAGAGCTGACAGACAGACGGTTATCAGAAAAAGAGGAGCTGTAGCCTACGTAGAGTCCTTACACAAGGTACATAAACAAACGCGCTTCATAGCATATTACCGGTTCAGTTTACACAGCCTGTTGTTTTAGTTCCAAATTTTAACATTTAGGAGTATGCATCATGTTCTAAATTCCAAGCAACTTGTCGCGGACCACAGTTTGCCCAGGTCTGAATTATTCGGTAGCAGAGAATCAAAGGGAAAAGAGCGCTAAAATTCAATAAAACCGGTTGCAATAAATCGCACTAATTAAATTAAAATCTGGTCAGGGCAGTGGAACTACCACGAAGTAGTCCCCAATCTCTGAAACTCGGTATTGTTCCGAACAACTGGAGCGCCGCAACACAATAGACACAACAATGACATCACTAAATTTACTCTTAGTGACAAGGAGCGTATAATTGCGGTACTCGAAAAAACGTGTCTCACTACCGGACTCGAATCACTAGAATTAATACTAGATTCAGATTCGAGTAATCGAATCATTGTGTCCGGCTTTAATCGTAATTACGTCTGAATTCTGGACCTTGTATTGCTGGATTCGGTGTTCATCGAAAATTCAAATTTTCTTCATGTATTGTTTCCATTATCACCGGATCAGCAACGTGACATTTGCCGANCCACGGAAGAAGCCTCAATTTCCAGTCGTTTTGGATTAAAGTGACGCAAATCAGATTGATAATGATGTTTGAATGCAACCAAAAAAATTTTAAATTAATGTCCAGCTTATAAAAAAACCAAAATAACATAGTAACAGCGGTATCTGATACCAAGCACATTGCTGTCAGAATAGTCACTCGTTTTATCAATCGAACATATTTGCGATCGGTTATGATTTTCGATGTGCGATTGTAATATGTGGCCTTTATTAGAGGGTAGATTAATAGAGTCAATAGTGGGATCTGCATTGACCAAGTACTCGGCATTAACACCAACGCGACTATCCTTCTGTTGCTCTGCATGTGGTAACCTGGTAGTATAACAACTATTGCTGTTATCACGACTGCTATCATGAACACCGGGAAGTATTTACTGATGAATCTCGTAACCGCATTCGATAAATGGGCCAAATTCGATTTTCGGTATATAGCTCTTTGCCTCAGCCATATGACAACGTATACGATAAACAGTGCACTCAAGCAAATAATTGAAAGAATACAGACAGCTGGACGTAAAAACTGTGGTTCGGTTATTTCGGTATAATTTGCTCTCAGACCAGATAAGTCGGTGATAGTACCATTATATATTTTCGGGTACGATGGTATGAAGGACTTATTCATCATGATGAATCTTTTAAGACTTGTTGTCAAAACGATACCCCCGACCGTCGAAATAGCAATCAGCGTGCTGCTAACTGCTAGGAGCATGTTCCGGATTTGATTCCTTGAGACCTTGCAGCTGCAGCCACCCATATGTTCATGTTCACCAAAGAAGTAATTCCATTGACAATAACATATATAGATGGAGATTCCACACNGAAGGATGCTTAGTCCAATGAAATATTCATTCCACATCTTGTGGTGGAATTTATGGAATGATATTTTCCAGAGATTATCCTGAAATTCATATATACAATTAAACACGTCCTACCTGCAGATTTATATGTATTGAAAATTTTACTTTTGTGTAACTACGGTCTCGCGAAATCATAATAATAAAGAGATATCTATTCGCTCCTCTAAGCATCCCTACATAAACGCCAATGGTTTTCACGACGATACCAATGAAATCTCCGCTACGAGAATATCAGATTCGCGTGTCTACTGTGGAGCCTTTATATACAATGTACATACGAGTCCAAGCAACCGACTCTGAATGAATGGGATTACACTCTGACTCCGCAATGTTTTTGAGCGTATTCGGAAGATCGTGCGTTGAATTCAGCGACTATATGCATAGTTCGTATCTAGTGCCAATTTGTGAAATGTTTCTATGTTAATGTTTCTATGCTAATTCTAATTACAATCTAATTTGGTAAATGTTTCTAAGGTCTAATTTTAATTCTAATCTAATTTATTGTTTTTCGGATAATTCATCTTTGTGCGCGGCATTTTGCAGCGAGTTAACAAGATTATCTCTATCGCGCAGGGAAATACAGTGGGAAACCGCCGTCCCATTACTTAGGGGAGATGTGGTACCGATGGATCAAAAATTGGAAAATGATCGCTGGCCCCAAAATGTTCAGCCGAAAACAGCAGATCTTTTGCTGGCTCAGCACTTTGATACAAGCTCTACCTATCGCGCACATATCCATGAATATCCGTCTTTTCAAAAAATATTTATGAATGTTCAAAATTTGTTGCTCGAACGTGTCATCGGTCCCCACCCGGTGGGTCCAATGGCACACGACCCGGGGACCTATGACACATATACCCTAAAAACTCAGATGTGACAACTTTTCTTGCTCAGTATTATAATCTAAGCTGCAGCAAGCCAAAAAAGAATGTTTGATCGCAACCGTCGAACAATAGAATAAATATTAACTCAAATGTTGTCATAAAATCACGTTTCGATTTAGGCTCGGACTTATAAATTTGAGGGTACATACATAATGCCCAAAAATCGACAGTGTGACTTCCAAATACCTCGTTATAGCGATAAAACATCATATGCAATTATTACATAAATATTTTCTGTACGTAGGCATGTTTCATTTGTTTCATGATTAGTATGCTTGATTATTTTACTTGATTTGGCTATCGTATCATCGGTCCCCACCCTACGAACTTCATACATAAATCGAAAAAAATTCCACTCAAGGAAAGTACTGAAAAAATAATAGGTGCCATTATATAGCCTGATACAAGCTCTACACTTCACAATAAAAATGATTGCTGGTTTGTTCGTGTTGCATGTTACAAAGAAAAATGTATATGTCGATCTAAATTTAGTTTACACCCCCCAAAACAAAAAACATCTGTGAGAGACCCCATAGCTCGCGCACGTCCATTTTTTTTTGTATGCGAGGAAAGATTTTGCCAGCATGCAATTGTAGACAAGTTCACAGAGTGTAATCATGGAATTATCATAGAGAATTTTCAAAGTATTTTCGGTCCCAGTGATCCATCGGTACCACATCTCCTCTACATCGTACAGTCATAGCTATTATTGTGACGAATAATAGCCATGCTATGCTAGCATAGTAGACTAGCTGGAACTAGTGCACTATACACCAACATTACCCGTTCATGGTGATCACCTTTTTGACTCAATCTTTTCACACGTCAACCTTTTTCTTTTATTGTTCTCTCGATTTGATATTTCACACCTCAGCAGATTTCTATTTACGAGGTTTCAGTTTTTTCCGTTTACGCCCATTACGTAAAATACTTCCCTTGATACCTATTATAAACGATGCACTGCCTTTCTTATTTTTCTACGTTACATAACTAGCTTATCATGACTCAGCTTAAATCTAGTTACGAGGTTTCAGTTTTTTCCGTTTACGCCCATTACGTAAAATACTTCACTTGAAACTTATTACAAACCATGCGTCGCCGGGATTATTTTTGTACGCCTGATACCTATCACAAATTTACTTAACGATTTACCACAATTATAACATCACACTTCACTACTTTCCTATACAAACTTCATACATCTTGTATTTACAAGTAAATTTTAAGAACCAATTCTGTTACCTTCAAATTCGGTAATTCTCCGTTGTGTTCCGTAGTACTCTTATCGCCATCCTTTGCTCTGCTCCGTTTCGTCTCCTCGTGTTCCTAGTGCGACTTAAGGTTCTACGTCGACGACACTTTATATAACTTACCCATATCACACTCAACAGAGCAATCAACCCTGTTACCGCCATTATTAAAGCCACTGGTTCCAGTGTAGGTATCAGTTTCGCACCTTCCATAATCATCCTATCGGTGAAAGATAAGCCTCCTACCTTATATCCGCCTTCCATCCTCACCATTTTGTGTAGCCGTCGAGTATAGCTCGAATCAGTCGAATTTGGGGTTGTCTTTCCCACGGTGGTTCTTGATAGTCGGGGATATTCAGGTGCGGACGTTTCGAGCCCTTGATGTTCTTCTGCCCAGTCTATAGCGATGCGTCATCCATCGTTGACGTCAAGATAGTAGTCATTAGTTCGACACTCTTCGTGGATGAGTCGTCGTTGTTGTCTCCTGATAAATACAAAATGAATGTTTCGGTACTTGCCTTATGGTTGTGATCCGGATCTTGGTAGTACGCTCCGATTCCAATTCCGCCGTCATCCGTGGAGTCCTGCAGAGCGTCCGCAGTGGTAACTGGAAGTACACGCGTTGTCATTGGTGCTTCACCGCTGGTTTGCATCGTTTCCTCGGGTTGGTTACGTGTGCGAGTTTGCAACTGCTGCCTCCCATGAGCAGTCACAGTTTGTCTTTTTTACATGCATCGGTTGCGATTGTGTAACTTGCACCAGCGTCGTTTCCATCCGCCATGCCAGAGCTATGGGTAGTAGGTGTTTCAGCGTTGTAGTGCGTGGATCATGGGCTTTCGCCGCTGGAGTTACCCACGTCTAACTGTAGTAAGCGATCATTTACACTTCTTGGGAAGGGGGTTTTCTTGTTACTATCGAGTGCGGCTCGCCTTGTCTTGTAGTCTTTCATTCGTTTTGTCATGAACAACAAAAATAGCCAATTTTCATTCGGCAAAACCTTGTTCAATAATACCAAAATCAGGTATTATATCTATTGCTTCCTTTAGTGCCTTCGCCTGACCCTCCCGCGTCAGGTTATAA
>ATSW01009571.1:0-15108 GCA_000444245.1 Botryllus schlosseri
GGAACTAAAACCCTAATCACACAGTGGATGCGGGGATTTGATCATTGTGTTTCGCGACACGAATGGAGCAGCGGACGATCATAATATGCACAGGAGTTTTGGCCTATGATTTACCAGGGACGTAACTGTCGCACCCAAACCCCAAATTGGGGGAGCTCGAAGGGGCCCAAGATTTTTCGTTGGTCGTTTGTTGGAGGATATTTATTCAACTCGGAAATTTTCGTCGCGCTTCGCGCGATTTCATATTCCTAGAGGTATAGATTTAAATATCATCACTAAATGAAGAGAAAAATGCGCACATTTTAGATAAATAGGCATATCGGCGCCGTCGACTACCACGCATTGAACAGGATTATGACTCTAAGATAAGAGGTGGGCCGCAGCACATTTTCAAACGGGAAAATGGGCCATGGCCAAGAAAGGGCTGAGAACCCCTGGTATAGAGGCTTTTATTTTGATTTGAATGTGGATAATTGGGATGTGCAAGCTCGTCGACTGTCTGATTGCTGTCGAAATATCGTTACAGAGTAGTCGAAGATTGTTTCCTTTTGATTGTATGTCGATTCATATTTTGTACATGTAGTATCTATAACTCCATCCATGGGTTTTCTACATATTACCGCTAAGGATCTATACGGTTCTATCAAATGGCTGACAGTACGAAAGTCAAAAGCGTTCAATGTCCTGATGACTGAGCCAAACAGCTTCAGCAAGTATATAGAACCATAGGTCAAAGCTCAGTATAGTTACCCGAAGGCACTGAAAGGTGGAATATCTATAGTTTCGGTATTGTAGTTCAATGATGCTGAGCGAGGCGTATCGCATGCACAATTGTATATTTACACGGGTTAAGTTATAGTTACAATTCCCGCAGAGCGAGTGAAACATATATCGGGGCTAGATCGAGATTAATAGATTAATAGTTTCCCAACCTCTATCACTTCCGCCCGAAGGTTCTGGCTTGAACGCTTTAATGCTGGTTACATAGAAGTATATGAACTCCGTTACAGTTTTTAAAATGGTATGTTAAGGCAGGATTACCATATTTTGAGACCCGAAAAAGAGGACACTTTTCAAAAATTTTGAATGCTCTATAGTACCGGAAAAACAAAACTGGTGATTTTGAAAAAAAATCGACCAATAGTACTGTGTTGAATAAAAAAAAGGTCATCACTTTGACTCGGCTCCAATTACCCGCTTTTTCACGATACTTCTGTGGTGTTGAATAAAAAAGGTCATCTTCCCCATCTCTACTCCCGAAATTCCCGTCGTGCCGCATTTTTTGTTGATTTTCTTGCCAACTCTGGCATTCACTGCTTCGGAGCTTTAGAAAAAGAAAACAAATTCCCCAAAAAGAGGACATTTAGACGTCCTCCGGGGACACTTTCAATTTATTGAAAAAAAGAGAGGACAAGTCTTCTTAAAAAAGGACATATGCTAACCCAAGATTACCAGAAGTCGACCATGTTATTGTTATGAATAAGCGCGGGTGAAGACCACCTTTGTTATATAATGTTCTTTCCAATTCCCATCCCTGCTAGTTGCTGGTGACTACCTCTAACGAGTGTCGGCCGGAACTATTCAGATTCATTTCAATATGAATATGATATCATTCAATTATATTGAAGTTCTGTACCTCCAGGGGTGTCTTAAAATATCTGAGAAAGTTATGAATATCCTCTGATACAAGGACTTTGACCCGTTATCAGCATAAGTCGGTAATTTGTCGGCCCATATAACTATATCCACATTTTGCGACGAAGACAGTGTGAGTGACTGAGTGAGGTCATTCGGCAATTCAGTATCCTACATTAGAAGCAATATATATTATGTTGAACACGGCATTTATATGAGACCGATTCAGAAATATTGTGTAAATTGATGACAGTGCGACCAGTTATTCGTGGAAGCAATTTGTTCTGAAGCAATGTAAGAACTGAAGGAAGTAGTCGCGTTATTTCCTGAGCCTGTTATATGTGCCTGAATGTATATATGAGGTAGTTTGCCGTGTGATGCTGAACTCGAAAGCATGTTCTATATAGCAATAGTACCAGACACATAAATAACCTATAAAGCGAATGAGAAGTTCGAGTTACAGAAATAAGTTTCGTCTAACTAAAACATATAGGTTGATTCTAATAATAGCCAATGCGCGGTTATTTTTATGTACGATATTGTCAAAATGCTGGAATTTTCTTGGCATGTACAATTGTACAATGTACTGTACATTGTACATGCATTTTGGGACTGGAATCATTCCTTACAAATCAGTTAATGGTAAGTACGCCATTTTGGATTTCCCGGTTGTTTCAATCTCTGTTCCCTAGCTATATATCACTCCATGTCAAGAGTGTTTGGATTATGCCAATAACCCTTCCTGTTGTATATGCTATTCACAGGTATTTGACCCGTTTACTTTGCACCATTTGCGTAGCCGTGTTATATTGACATTGTCAACATATGAACGGCTTATAATCTTTTAGATACGAACTTTGAACGGTATATTCAACGATGACTTCGCTGAAATAACCTTCAGATTAGATAATGATTTTTGTAGCAGTCAAAGCCGGAGGGTAAAGTTTCGATAGCAAGATATGCGAAATTTGAAAGTCGCTTTAAATTGGTTTAGTTATGTGAAGCTATTTAGTGAAGCTTTGCAGTGCAGATAAATCTACGACTTTTTCTGTACGTATCGAGGTATTATGGGATCTTTGTGCAATTTATAATGCATCTATAATATACATTTATGGAAACTCATATTGGCAGGCCTCGATATGAAGTTATGACCTATATTGTGGAGCGTTAGAGCTTATTGTATTGCACGTTTACATCAAAACATAGTTGATTAGAAGAGTAAATTTCTCAGATCACGAAATCACATTGGTGAGGGACACCCAGTAAGCCCCCACCCCCGATTACAGTTACATTGAAACATAACCAGTCGGCAGCAGTTACTATATGCGAGACGCTGGAATAGGGAATGGAAATCTAACTCCAATAACTTCGCAAAATGGAAATCGTACCAGAATCTTCAGAAAATACTGTATATTGCACAATGAAAATTTGTGCAGAACACACGGCGCTATGACACCGAATAAGTCACTTCATCTCACAGATACCAACTGTATGTTGACTGCACTATGAATGGTTCGCAAAAGCTTATTCAGCAATCGTGCACGCGTTAAAATTTCGTTGGCAATTGGGGATGTAAGTATTTGTTTGGGAATGCAAGCATAGCGATTTGTATGGACGGATATTACGAAGCTGTTTAGTAAGGCGTCCTATATAGGCTACATGACAGACTTTCTAAGTCAACAGTGCAAGGTAGGTGGGAATTTGACCGGGGAACAAGGCGGCACGTTGTGACAACAAGTACTGAGAATCGAACGCGCAGATGTCTTTTGTCTACGATAGCATTTCAAATATAGACTCGATCAAATGGGTTCCTTTGTTTACGGCACAATTATGGCAACACCGGTGTAAGTTTTAAGCGGCCTGTAGGGAGTAGCCTACAACACACCAGTGTAACAATAGTGGATTAAATATAGGGTTTCGGAACGCCTTTTTGGTCATATTATTTCTAAAGATGGGCCTATGTATCCATGTGATACGCCGGTAACCCACCCATCAGTCACGTAACCCGCCTTCGTATAACCTTATGCGTGTCGTAAGAATATCATGTGCCGGTAGATTGAGTGTATGATCTAATTTTCTAATACTTTCGTTACAGAGTAATTATTACGACAACGCCATGCATAATATTGAGGTAAATGTAACGTTACGACAGTGAAATGACTAACTAACATAATTACCATTCGCAAAGTTGATGCAACTAGGCTACATAGTTCTGTTACGCAACCAAAGACACATCGCCGCACCACGCATCTTTGTGTTAAACCACCGATCATTTGACAGATTTGCTGAGAACCTTTGTAAGGATAAGACTCGTGCAGACAAAGACAACTCATAGTATTTCGAGGATTTTCGAAAAAATAAGCGCAGATCTTGGATTACAAGATTGCATATAAATCCGTTGAATCAATATCACAGCGCATAGTGCGAAGTAGCGTGTAGGGCGGTAGGCCTACTGAGCTGAATCAAACAGATTTATAATTTTGGAATGTAGCAGCATATGATCCTACTGTTGAGTTACAATGTTTGCCTTAGCTGCATAATCATGCTTGTGTGCTATTAACAGCATAGGCCGCAGGTGTATGCAAGTAAAATTAGTTGTATCAGCCGTTACTGACAAGCAAGATGGTGCACGATACCGAGCAATTGCTCGCCCAAGGCCACCACGAAGAGGAAACCGAATGCGGGAAGTACGGAAAACTACCGAAGAAAGGCAGCGAATGCAAGAAACATGGCATACTTTGTCGAATCCTGACTGCGTTACATTTGAAGAAGAGGAGAACTAAACACGGTAAATAGAGCATTTGGATTTTGTCATCATTTGTGCGCCTGACACCTAAGTCATTCTGAGACTTGAAAAGCAAGTGAAAGCGAGATAAACATATATAGTCCTGAACAGCAATCGGAAAGAAATGATGCATTGCAAACGGTCACGAAAGAAAAATTAATACGAACTCGCCACAGCGCAATTAGTAATCACTGTGTAACATCCTCCATGATAGATGTAAAACTGAATTCAGCAACCCAAATCAGGTCGTCTCAAATCATGAAAAGATGAGTGGCGGTACATTAGTGATTAATTGTCCGTTGCTAAATATTGGGTTACTAGAAAGTTTTTAGGTTTTACAAATCAGATTAGTATTAGAATTACTAAATGCGCAAAAACTTGGAAATTGATTTAAATTTCGGAATTAGAAAGAAGCCATGAATTAGATTAAGAATAAACTTAGAGCATAGAGACATTTCGAAAATTAGATTGTACCTAGTTTACCATCTACTAAGTCTAATTAGACAACAAGAATTATCAAATTGTCCAAGTCTGTATACAGATCGTACACGTTATCTTTAGCAGCATAAATACTCTATCGGCTTACATACAATATAAAACTTTTTTCGCAGATCACCAAAAGTTACTGTCCGAGTCGCAAGAGCATATCGACGCTTCGACAAATAAGACCAAGAAAAAAGCCAAGAAGGACAAACGCAAAAACAAACCGCCCAAGAAAGATTCAGAAACTAGCAAGCCCGCTCAGACCACGATTTCAAGACTCCCATCAAACAGAAACAATAACAACGCAAACAGCTTCGCTACCACTTACGAAAAATTCGACAACGACTCACTGTGCTCTGTCGACTTAATACCGGTCGATATCGAATTTTGGGACATGGAGAACGAACCAGTCGACCAACTACCCCACGAAATCCTNGAATCTGTTCATATGTACGGCGACGATCGGTTCGGCGAACGCCTCATTGATAGAGCCCAAAATAAATACGCCCCGTTGGACGAAAAGCAACGGTCCGAGTCCCACGGCGCTGGGGAGTACTTAAAGCATCAGTGGAAGGGTCAGGGGGCCAAAAAAGCGCGCAAGGTGAGGTCGAATGGTGTGTGAAAATGAAGTTCCAACCACGAATCGATCACTAACCTGTAATCTGTACCGTGTGTGTGTCGAAGTGTACCGGTAATTGTCCTTATTTTCAGTCATATTAGCATCCATTCTTACCTTACTTTGATTTTCAGTGTGTATTCGTGGATGTGCGTCTTACTACTATTTATTGTACAGTATACACCATATGTGGACTTGTATTTGCGAAATTTCGGTACGTCACTGTTCAAACGAAGAAGTCCCATTTAAGCGCGTATTACGACCAACATGTTAACACTGTAACGTACTTCGTTGTATATACGTTGGTAATTGATAGACTCGCTCTTCATTTATAAATATTTATTGTATTTCTCTTGTTTTGCATGACAAAATGTTGCTAACATTATGTGTATAATAGACTTAAAAGACGATCTGTTCTTGCCAGCAAAGAAATCAAAAAATTTCTGATTTTACACACCGACGGTCAATACTATTTGTGTGTGAAACACTACACAAATCACTGCGACAGATGTGGCATAAATAAGCGTACTTTACTGAGTCAAAATATTGGGGAAACGTTGGATTCAGCTGCAAATATTACAAATATTAGTCGGGCTGTTCTTTGCCAAGGTTGTAACGTAGGTTATTAACGATGTCAGGCATTTTCACAACAAGTTATATATCAGCGCGAGCGTAAACGACATCTCAGTGAGGAATCAAAGAAATTTCATACGATGTAACCGGAAACGTCGTTTGATTGCAATTTGTGGACATACCAAGCATCGAGTATGCACATAACACATGCAGTATACGTCGTGTAAGCATATATAAATCATCTAAATGTAAACTGGTATGCGTCAACATTTCTCAATAATTCTGACACGTGAATAGGAGTTCGCGTAACTGTGTGGTATGCCTATATGGTCCTCACGCGAATTTCTTCGGGTCACGGGATAAAAGCAGTGTGCAGTATAGAACACAAATATGCCTAATACAGTTTATTCACCGTGTAAGCATATAGAATATAATGTTAGCACGCGACACTGGTTTCTGATTAGACAAGGATCAAATGATCAAGCTCTGATTAATTCATCGCAATAACCTATATACGTGAACTAGAAATGCCTGTCCTCGTGTAATTCGTGTAAGACATGAATATGCCAATAACTATCACGTAGCAACTCACAAATTCTGTACACCTTTACCTTACAAGCGTACATCAGTATTGTACGATGGGCAACTGACAAAATCTTATCATGGGCTGGCAATGCGGAAAGAGTGCCAAGCTTTTGCGACTTCACACTTTGTAAAGAGTGAGTTGTGTTGGTAACTACTATAGAAAGCGACAACTCTGAGACCATTATTCCCAAATAGTGTCTGATCAAAGGTCAAATAAAGTGTTGGCTTACTTCGTTTCAAATAATTCGTAATCCTTCAGCCAGCGCTGCACCACATTAGTAACACTGTCATTAATATTGGCAGGTGGTCTGCATTCACATAATATCTATTTACATGGTGCCTGAGTATGACTTTGTGATTCAAATGATACGTTACCATCAAGTTAAAATACTTGTTAACACATAACAGATAGATCCGGAGGATCAACAATATCGACAATGTCGGGTTTCGCGGACACTATATTATATGAAGCGAAGGTCAAAGTAGTCAGAGTCGCTATACTCAATTGCTATAGAAGTAGCAGTAACGCCGTGAATTTAAACTCAAGTACCAGTAGTAGTAGCGATTTTCAAGGTGCCTAGAACTACTTCAAATGGTAGTAGAAAAATAGGTCTGAAATAACTCAAGTAACAAGTTTCAAAAATTTGGTTGGATTTGGTCAGGGGTTCGCATATATTTGACAGTTAATAGGTGGTGGCTATTTTCGAAATTGCAGCGACTAACGCGATAAAATGACTAATGATTCTACTAATAGGTACACTGTACAGTCCTCGAAAGCATACTCAATACTCAGCAGTTATTATGATGGCTCTTCCACGCGGTTTCTTATGACGGATTTCACACTTACAAGTAATGCAAACTTATCCCAAAACTACTATACATATAGGCTACTTTTCCAAATACAAAGTGTAAAATGTACTAAATAGCTTCCCAACTAATTCCAAGTTTGAATATAGATAATGAAATCTTCGTAAAGAAAGTAGATTCAATAAGTATTATAAGGTGATGAATGAATGCTAAACCAAAGTGTATATTTGCAACAACAAAAACAGAACTACAAAACGTACATTATTAGAGACTGACACAGATGGTTTATTACTTAGCTAATATTGCTAAAGAGAAGTGTAATTCTGTAATTCTCTGTGAACGGTCGTTATACAGAGCGGCTACCAACATTGACTTATGTAAACTTGGCATATTCCAATAACGTAGCTTTGCGGCACAAACTGTTGAAGTCGGGGTAACTAAGCATCAGAATCTTTGCGTCGGTAGGCTACCACAAGTACAGAAACCCTATATATTTGAGTATTCAAAAACAGAGACAGTACTTCTGCTACCGGTTATCTCTATGGTATCTCCTAATTATTAGATCATAAGTTATGATTCATAACATCATATTATAACCGCATTCGTAAAATAATAACACAATATCAATGTAATGTGGTGAAGGTGAAACTATGAACTACTGTCCGTCTTATGAATGCGATTATACATTATGACGAAATATACCATTATAGTAAATTAAACAATTACCCTCTGCGGATTCATTCGATGATTTTCTATCAAAGATTAATGAAGTGCGCTCTTTGATCGGTGTGCTTACAAAAACTAATATTTGTATTGCAGAGAATTCGAACTGTGATGAAGGCTACTTGGCAATCTCTACAAGCGGGCGCTAGATCGCAAACAGCTTTTTTGAACCCTCAGGGTGCGGTGTCGGCGGCCCTTGTACAAAACAGGAGATAACCGTGACATGCTGAGTTAACGGAATTCAGTGTATGATGAGAACGGATTGCTGCAAATGAGACTATAAAACATTCAGTGTGCCAATAATGACTGTCGTCCGATTACTACAGATATTCTCTCAGCAGATGCTGAAACAGTTCANAGCTGAATACAGGACCCACACGACACGAATAAAATTGGTCTTTAAATCCCCCTCGAANTGTTAGNTGGAAATAATAGTTCCTATTAAAAAATGGGCAATTGCTGGAAGACCTCTCAAGTTCCCATAAGACCGATTTATGCATCAAATGATTACCCCCGAGTTCCGTTCAACTCTTCGCATTTTATATCTGTAAGATTTTGCGCGAGTAGATATNTTCCACAGTCTCTTTATAATATANAGANCGTATCTAAATAGCGTATATATTCCTAGTTCTGTAGTATATTCGNTACATTGTCTNTTCGATTTTTATGTCTATTGAATTGNGTTTCTTGAGCTACATTAGTAGTTAGTGCAATATCTACCTAGTACAGTGATTGACTGTTATGCCAAAACTTANAGGCTTACACGACACTTTTATCTAAATTCGAGCAAATTGTTGCAACGAATTCGTCAAATCAGCGGGAAGTAGGGCGGATATGAACGAAAGAGATGGCCGCTATAAGATTATTTGGTCCCGCTGACGATTTGGGGGACAATCTATCATCAATTTTGTAATAATTCTTTCGAGTCACGGTGCTACGAGAATTGCAATCCAGTGAAAAGAATGAAGGAGTCTAAATGACTTGATCGATCAATTCAACTCCCAAACTGCATTGCTTGTATTCGTGATCTCAGGCTCAAACCAGGGTCGGGAAAAATACTGCGGTTTTTGTTTTAAGACTAGTAAATTATTATGCCTCTTTTACTACATCATAAAGGATCAGTGACATCACGCTATTGAAAAATTCGTTCTAGTAATGCTCCACGCCGAATACTTCATTTGTCGATATCAAGCCAAAAGAGTAGACATAAGTTATGGACCACTACCGAAATCCCTGGTATTAGATGCAGCAACTCTCATTTTTTCTCTTCGTATCACCAATGTCACAGAAACGTGATGCTTTGCCGTAGTATAGGAAATTGCTGTAATAGCTGACGCGCGCAGCATTTACTATTCTGCCAAGTCAGCTCGCCTCCTCTAGTTGCGAATGGAAATGTTCAGTATTTGGGAACTGTCTTGCGCGAGCAGAGCGTCACTCAACGTCCAAAATTGTGGAAGCTTTAAAGTTTTTCATGATTATTATGCGTTACTGATAGTTTTATAGGATTAATCACGCTAAGGCTCGATATTGTAGAGATATTCTTTTTATCTTCACGCCTGTGAGGCCCCAGTATTCAACAAAGTTTTGAATAAATGAAGCCAACATTGCAATGGATTGTGATCATTTGCAGCCGGCAGATCAGGCGCACACTTCCTAGATAGCATTACTCCTACTATGGTGAGTGATGGCACATTAAGTAGATAAAATGCATTCATTCGATTTATCTATGCAAGCTTAACGGCGCACCGCCGTCTATACGACGGGGTAGTTAGCGTAAGCGTAAGTGGTCCGGGTAGCCCGCGGGTTCGATTCGATTATGCGTCAAAGGTTTATCTAGGCTCCTCTACCCCGTTCTTACGGCGACAAAAAAGGCCCAGAAAAAGACTCGACGAAAGAACGCACTCACAAGGAATGGAGAGAGCAAGAAAGAGCTGCGGAATAGAGGTCAACATCGAAAAAGAACTGACATTGGGCACTAGGTCGAGGTGGATGCCAATTTAAGAGACCGCAAGTGGTCGTTCGGCATCCTCCTATCTTCTTACATCGCACTGTACATTGTGTGTGTGTGTGTCTTGACCGGATGAAAATAGAATCTGACGATTATCGAGAGGTGATGCGAGTAATCATGTATAGGCTACTCCACCCGATACAAGTGAACGCAAAAAATATAGCTCTGCTTGCTGTCTGAAATTGAGAAGTTATTCGCACCCTGACTACACAAGGCTAGTCTCTAAACCAGTGGTTATTGGGGTTACCATACGCCCTCTTTTTTCAGGAAATTGAAAATGTCATCCTTTACAGCTAGACTAATAGGCTACAGGACAGGGTTAACTGAAAATCGGCCTAAATGGCGCGAAATAGGTAATGCGAACGTTCGAGCACGTCATTCGGGAGTCGAATCAAAATGATGATCTTTCTTATTAGTGAACACAAGATATCAAGTAAATATTTCAAAATCAGCTGTTCCTGTTCTTAATTTCGGTAAACTAACTTACGGTTTTTAAAAATTGTCATCCTTTCCAGATTCCCAATTATGGTATCCCTACTATCTATTAGCCTATTACTAGAGAATATGCTGGGGCACTAGAATGACATGCACAGTGCACACACATCAACAACAGCGTTAAAAGACGCTTGATTTTCAAACAATGTAATGAACATTTACTGCAAATCAGCGTGCCTTCTGCTGCATGAGTCAGGAGTGCAGGGTTGTAACCAAGTCAATCTCACTTTTGACTCGTCATATAGCAGGGTCGAGTCCGAGTCATGGTATTATGACCGAGTTCAAGTCATTGTGTTCACTGCTCAGCTTCCAGTTGAAGTCTTGTTAAACCCACTTTTTATAACTCTGCTTGGTGATATCAAATGGTTCGCATTTACAATATACTGATTTTCCTCACTTTCTGGTCTCATTTTCAAGTACCAGTACCAATAGACGAAATCCCAATAGGATGGTCACTTATCATTATTCGATATTACTATGAAATGTCTTTCCTGGCCGTCTGAGTCTCGAGTTCAAGTCGAGTCAATACACAGATTGGTGAGTTGAGTCATTTCCGTATTTTGAGAAAATGACTCGAGTCAAGCCGAGTCATCAGAAAATCAAGACTCGAGTCATTACAAACCTGCAGTAGTGTCTCTTGACCCCCAGCGAATTCCTGTGATATCTCGTGAGAACCCTGGTCAAAAATCACTGCCCTAAACCTACCTCATAACCTCAACCCCACAGAGCAGAGAAATCGCACAGTGTAATAACGTTAAAGAAAATAAACCCCGAGTAAATAACAGACTTCAAACTACTTATTAGGACAAGATCGCCTGGTGTGGCCCTCCTCTCGACACAATCCGCAAGTAACCGGTTTCCTTCGACCGCGATTACTGCTGGCGGGACGAGACGAATTGCGATTACCACGGTTAGCGGGGTAGCCTGAAAAATATGATCTTGGATACAGCATACAGACAGAAAACACGAGTTTACAATGTTTAAATGCATGGAGGAAAGTGTTAGATCTATTCAATTCCGTATACGAGTCTGTTTTATGACCAGAGGTGGTCAGGAACAAAGTGATTCTACCAGACTTGCACAAACTTCTGCATTTTCAAATATCGCGATTATAACTAGAACTAGAACTACTCACTTTTCAATATCCGCAACTAGAACTACTCGATTTTTGAAGTCTGCATCTAGAGCTACTCAAAAAAACGTTAGTTAGTTGATAGTCAACTAACTAAATGAGTAGTTTGTACAAGTCTGGATTCTACTTACAACTTTGGCCAACTGTGGTCAAGACTATATACTCCACAGCCCCAGATGGTTTAAAAACACGTCAAAGATTGTGGTTTTAGTGAGGATAGTGTTGGGCAAACTTACTAGTGGAAGATGATTGAGGTGTGTCGGCCCATTCAAAAAACCGACATTGAGAATCCCTCGGTTTACTGCAAACATAAAATTGTCTTCCTTTGTTAAGACCTTCCTTCGCCACCGTTCTGAAGACAATTACGTGTTGTTAATTGCGTGACGTGCTTCGCCTTTGGAATCGTGCCAGAAACTCACCTTTCGACGGCACTCGTGCCACACTGACACAACGGCGTCTCGTTTGTGGAGTCTCGGTCAGAAAACTCGGATGAAAATCTGTGACAAACAGCTTTTAATTGAACGGTCGATCTTCGCAAGCAAAATTAGTCAGTGTTGCTACTCTAATAACGACAATACAAATAGCTGCAATCTTTCGAAAGATATTCAGTTGCCGTGATACAGAAGACTATTTCCAGGGTCGTAATGACTCGAGTCACGATTTTTTGGTGACTCGAGTCATTTTTACAAATGCGCAAAATGACTCGACTCGAGTCAATTTGTGTATTGACTCGACTTGTACTAGAAACATTGGGCATGACCAGGGAGGGTTGTAACCAAGTCACAATTCAATCTCACTTTTATAGTTTTGACTCGAGTCAAGTCGAGTCATTTTCAATTCACCACCGAGTTGAGTTCGAGTCCAAGTCATGGTATTATGACTCGAGTCCGAGCCCAAGTCATTGTGTTGACTGCTCAGTTTCCAGTTAAAGTCTTTTTAAACCCACTTTCATAACTCTGTTTGGTGATATCGAATGGTTCGCATTAATATTATACTAATTTTCCTCGCTTTTAACAGTTTTTGGTCGCATTTTCAAGTACCAGTACCAATAGACGATATCCCAATAGGGTGGTTACTTTACTATTCTTTGAAATTACAATGAAATGTCGGTCTTGGCCGGCTGAGTCTCAAGTCATATGACTTGGTTCGAGTCACGCGCAATGACTCGAGTCATTTCTGTATTTTGATAAAATGAATCGAGTCAAGTCGAGTCATCAGAAAATCGTGACTCGAGTCATTACAACCCTGGGCATGACACGAACCAAGTCATATGACTCGATATTAGGACGGCCAAGACAGACATTTCATTGTAACTTTGAAGAATAGTAAAGTCACCACATGATTGGTATTTCGTTTATCAGTCCTGATGCTTGGAAAAAAGGGCCCGAAACTGTTAAGACTGAGGATAATAAATAGATATCATCTGACACACCTAAATAAGTCATAACGTCATATTTTGTGATACAATTGTTGATATACATATTAGTTGCTGACGATTACCTCTGACGCGTGTCAGTTGGAAATATCAGGTTTATTTCGATATGAATACAATATTCAGTTGTAAAAGAATCGGTATTTTTTCTTCATATTAACAAAAAAGAATTTTACAAGACCAGAAATTGACAGTCACATACCCACTCCCGTAGCTACTCGAAGTCGAAGGCTTTTTCTTTTGCCCGCCAAACGTTCTTTTTGTTCCGCCCCTGCCGTTGGGTCTCGACAAAACCCCCGGCCCGCCTCCAGAACCTCTCCGGTTATTGGACGCCGGAAACGAACCCCGGCCCCGAGACGGGCGGCCGCCGCCTCTGGGTGCCGTGTTGGACCGTGGTTGTGACGACGCAGTATGGGCTCGAAACCTGAAAAAAATGAAGGCCAAAATATATCGTCGCAGTGGAATTAGAGTAGCTTATGTCCATTTTTAATATCTCGTAAAAAAATATGGCCGAAAGAAAATGAAAATTGTACAAAAACTTGATTTTCCCAACATGTTAATATGGACATAAGCTACTATACTGCGGAGATTCCTTCATATTTATAATAATAAAATAGCCAAGTATAGCAATATATCACATATGATGTACAAACTTGTTTGTTGAAAATACAATATCAAACTCAAATATAGTACAGAAAACTTAGCAATACTTGTAGCTATACTGTAGCAACCTCCGTAGAATGGACGAAAAACAAATGTAAAAAACACAATACCTTATATCCAACACATTACTAACATCTTCGTCACAACCGCACACGCACATCACTTGCTCCCGATCCCAATACGGCGGTATCGCGGAAGGATTGAACTTCATTTTCACTCTGTAGAAATATGAGCATTGCCAGAAAGAGCTCAAAATGCATATCCGCACAAACAAATACTTTTGCACTGGTCTCGGCTGGCAGTTCGGGCAAACTTCTTCCGTGACCTGAGCGTCGAGTACGCTCTTTGGCAGAAACGCGGCGTTTGTACAATCTGGATATCCCATGCAGCTTATCATGAGTCTGGAATACAGAGATTGTTGATTCGTAATATATTAAAATAGTATATTGAGCCTAAGCCATATGTTCGCATTGAATATTCCAATGACTCGAGTACAAGTCCAGTCAATACACTGAAGCGACTCAGTCAAGGTCACACATACCCGCCATCCTTCTTTCTCTTTATCACCATATCTTTCCTACACAGCGGGCATGGGCGTAACCGCGGCGACACTTCCACGAGAGTGTGTACATCCTGTACGGACTGCGCCTCTCCAAAATATATCCCGAGTGCTTCGTCAAGTCTGTCAAGTAGAATCACAACCAAGTCTGATAAAACGATTCTATTCCCAATAGTAAGTATTAGTAAATATCATGATGTCATAACACTAGTAAAGTTCAAATATGTACGTTTTATGTGAGTGCGTGGGAAGTTATGCAAGTTCTATCACACTGCAGATATTTAGGTGTTTTCCGACCATACCTATTTAACTACCCTTTGTAACAATGCCGCGAATCTATCACTACTTCCCAGAAATGCCATTTCCACCGACTTGCTCTGATACGAACAATAAAAGTTACAAAGGTTCTATTACGTTCAGAAAGCACCCGAACCAGAGCCTGACTGATATTGGATTCTTGAGATATATTCAGCCGATGTGGCATTTAGCATCACGGCATTGATCAAAACAGCTTTACCGCCATTTCCAAGCTTCGACATGAATTAACTACAAAGAATGCATCTAGACCAGTGGTTCCCAACGTGGGCGATATCGCCCCCCAGGGGGCGATTT